>MU273577.1:0-86781 GCA_022160365.1 Vararia minispora EC-137
GAAAGCAGCAAGCCTGGGCGGCCGGTTTGATCCCGCGCTAGCCCACGCTCCTCCGAGGCAGTCCAAACTATTCATAATCAAAGTGCATATATTATTCCCAACTGGTAATAGGCTATCTACTTTTTTCGGCCCTAGTTGTAGTGTTCGCTGTTACTTGGCCCTATTCGGACACCGGACTCGGGCTCCGATCCGGTCCGTCCTGACATGTCATCCCGCGCTCGTCCGCGCGATTCGGACGTGGACTCGCGGGCGCCTGAACGCAGTGACTGTAGTGCGTATCGGACACTGCTTTCATCTACGCTTTGCTTCGAAGATGCCGACCGTGGCTTGCGATTACCAGCGACGTGTCTGCGCATGTCAGTACGACGTACCGGTTACAGCTGCGATAATTCAAGCGCTTTTCGATCCGTACACGGTTCGCAAGCGCTTCAAATCCTCGCTACAACTGCTACACGAGCCGCGCTTAGAGCGATCATAATGGTGACCCGAGCCGCTCGCATCCCCTGCTTCTATGCACCACTGATCTCTACCTCCGTGACGCCGCTGAGGCTTGATGGCATACCATCTGTTGAGCCCCGCTCAGTAAGAATATGGGATTTATATGGCTGTGAACGAGTCGGGCTGGCACAGAGTCTAGATATAGCCAGAAGTTTCTACAGCCGTCCGTTTGAAGACTGCCTATCGCGCGGCTGGAGGCTGTTGGCCGCCTCGGCGAATCGGCGCCGCCCCTTCGCTGAGGGGACGTTGATTAAACCACCGCGTACATGCAGGAGTATGGGCCTCCGCAGATGCACGTTGAAGTAATCCTAGTCAACGTGTAAGTAGAACACCGTTTGGCGCCTTGGTCTGCCTCCGAGAGAGACGGAGTCATTTCGAGTTGTTCGAAGCGCGTCCTCAGATCAAGCAGCTTGGCGTTGGGCGGCGTCGATGGACAAACCGCGGTTCAACGCGCTCGGTATTGACATGGGCAATATGTGAGTGGGTTTGTGAGATGACTTTCACAGCCTCGGAGCAATATTAATGGCTTGGGCTCGGTCCGGACCCCGATCGGTCTTATGGGCATATATTTGAGCCTTGACGGATGTCCCGGCCGCGAGGGTTCAAACACGGAAACGAGCATGACGGCTGCCGCTATATGACGGCTAGTTGAGGCCGATCTGGGGAACGAAGTTGTTGCGTGGTCCACTGGTACGCCGTAAAATTCAACGAACCCTTCCGAGACCGACAAAGTCTCCGGGTCGCACGGACCGTGCAGACTCCCAACTCCCGCCATGTCACACAGGCATGGAGGGGGAGCGACCAGCACGAAGAACAGCGTGCGCTGGCCTCACGTATATATGTCTGCCGTCTTACTTGTATGTCTTCTGCTCCTTCGGGCATGCCAAGCCAACGATCCTGACTTCGTGCTACCGTCATTTTCGCCGCATCTTGAAGCGCTAAACAGCCCGAGACCGGTAGGAACGTTGCGACCAGGGACTCTGCACACGCGCCTGCGGACAAAATCATCATCACAGCCAAGATCGGACATCCGCCTCCGTTTTTCATAATTATATTCATGCATCTGTTGGCGCCGCTTACTTCCACCTCCACGATCTCCCCTTCGCCACCCTCTCGTTCTACCTCTTCCTTATAGTCGCCCCCCCTGCCCTCCTCCCTCCCGTTCTTTCGTCACTCTTTCATAATGTTTTTCCGCCCTCTGCTGGCCCTCGGGCTAGCCGTCGCTCCCATCGTCCGTGCCGACGGTCTCGGTGGCCAGATTCAAGAGGTCGGCGACACTCTTGTCTCAGCCATGATGATGTTCGTCGGTCGCACGAGCAAGGTCTACATTCTCGACAAGGTCGAAGGCAACGCACAACAGATCAATGGCCACAGTCTCTACGCGTCCGTATGGGATCTAGAGACGAAGACCGCCACGCCTATGGATGTACAGACCAACCCATTCTGCGCCGCGGGCTATCACCTCCCCAACGGCTCTTTTGCCGTCTTCGGCGGGAACAACGCCGTCGGTCCCGGTGGTGCCAATAACGACACGGGTTCTACGACCGCATTCGACCCTGTTTACCAGGACTATGGTGGAACAAAAGCAATTCGTATCATCACACCTTGCGATGGCAATGTTGACGCGAACGCCAGTTGTGCATGGTACGATTCGCCTAACGGCCTGCAAATGCAGTCCTCCCGTTGGTACCCCGCTGCGGAGGCTCTTGGCAATGGCTCTGTCCTCCTCATCGGCGGTTTCTCTTCCGGCGGTTACATCAACCGTAACTTCCCCAATAACGATCCATTGTACTCCGGTGGTGGCTCGAACCCGACGTATGAGATCTTCCCAAGCAATGGCGTTCCCGAGCGGGTTATGAACTTCATGGGCAAGACGTCAGGCCTCAATTCGTATGCGCTTACATACCTTATGGCGTCGGGCAAGGTTTTCGTTCAGGCGAACTTCTCCACCATCCTCTTCGACGCCGACAACAATATCGAGACCAATCTCCCCGACATGCCCAATCAGATCATTCGTGTTTACCCCGCGTCGGGTGCCAACGCCATGCTCCCCCTCACCGTCGCCAATAACTACGAACAGACGATTCTCTTTTGTGGTGGCTACGTCATGTCAGACCAAGCATGGGGCGATTTCGATGCTCCGAACATCAACCCCTGGGAGCATGCGGCGTCCTCGGACTGTCAGCGCATGACGCCCGAACCTGCCGATGGATCACAGCCCGCTTATGTGCAAGACGACAACATGCCCACGACCCGTTCCATGGGCCAATTTATTTTGCTCCCTGACGAAACGATTCTCGTGGTCAACGGCGCTCGCAACGGTACCGCCGGCTATGGTACCCACACAGCCATTACGCCGATAGGACAGATGCCCTATGGAGAGTCATATGCCACCGAACCACAAGGCCAGCCTGCGCTGTACAACCCCAACGCGCCCGCCGGTTCGCGCTGGTCGACCGCGAACCTCGGCACGTCCAACATCCCGCGCCTCTACCACTCTTCCGCTATCCTGCTGCCTGATGGCTCCGTCATGATCGCCGGCTCGAACCCGAACATTGACACGAACCTCACGACGATCTACCCAACGACGTACAAGGCCGAATATTTCTACCCATCGTACTTCAATGCGGCGACGCGCCCGCAGCCGTCCGGCATCCCGACCACGCTTTCGTATGGCGGCCCGTCCTTCGACGTGACTGTCCCCGTCTCATCGTACTCGGGCTTGGCGAACGATGCGGCGGGTAACACGACGATCTGGCTCTCGCGACCAGGCTGGACAACGCACGCGATGAATATGGGCCAGCGCATGCTGCAGCTCAACAACACATTTACTGTGCAGTCAGACGGCTCGATCGTCTACCACGTTGCGCAGCCTCCGCCGAACCCGAACCTGTTCCAGCCCGGCCCCGCGTATGTCTGGGTGACGATCAACGGTATCCCGTCGAACGGGACGTTTGTCATCGTTGGCTCGGGCAACATCGAGACGCAGCCGACGCGGGCCGCGTCTACCCTCCCGCCGTCCGTCCGCGCTAACGCGTCGACGACGGGCTCTGGGTCTGGGTCGGGCTCAAGCTCCTCCAACACGACTTCGAGCGCGCCGCGCATGGTCGCGGCGAGCAGAGGCTTGTTTACTGGCATCGCGGTCGTCAGTGTATTCTTGGCTTCGTTGTAGGACTGGTTCGAATGGACACCGGACATTGACTGTTGCATTATCCGTACAATCTTACCTAGTTGCTTGCTGGTCCTGTGATCCTGTTGTATATCATCAGGACACGGTAGTCGTTCTTTACTCTTGTAGATTGCATCCTGACCGGTAGTTACTAGCGCTTACCACCAGCATTGGCCCGGGATCTTCTGCGGAATGAGATTGATACTACGGGTTGTAGTTCAAAGTGTGATTGGAGCAGATGGTGGGAGAAGACATTCCAAGAATTATTCGCGGACCGTCTCTAGCGCGAGAAGAAATATCTATCCTTTCTGTCGTCAGCGCCGGGCAAGCCGATCGATACATATGTTCGAACTTCGAAGGGGAGAAGCGCGTCATCCGTACACGGACGCGTCTCAAGTTGACGCAGAGTCGTGTATCACCATCATTCCCCTTGCCGTTCCTCTATTATTTCCGCTTCTCCTCTTACATTCTTGCCGGAGAGCGGGCATTTGCTATGCCTCATCCGGCTTTGATTCATTTATTTGGCTGTCGGGCGAGCGCATCACGCTTGTTCCGGAGATATACGACCTTCCACTCCGATGACGCGTTTGCCGGAAACGGCGACCCTACAGAACGTCGACTCATATCTGAAGACGAGAAGGCTCTTCAAGATGCCTTGCATCGTCAGCGAAAGACGGAATGGAAGAGGCGACAAGGCGTGCGTCTCGTCAGCTCTCTAACTTGTGCTGTACCTCACTATACCTTCCAGGGCCAAACTTTCCTCGACCATGTAGTCATACACGTCCGCGGAGGTCATTCTTAGGCAAATCCTATCGGTCTCTTTCTCTCTGACAGTATCTCTGGTAGGTAGGGGTGGAGATGGTTGCGTCGCATTCCACCGCGAAAAGTTCCAGCAATATGGACCACCAGCCGGTGGAAACGGCGGGCGTGGTGGTGACATCTACATCAAGCCATCCTCCCATTTAACTACCCTGTCCTCTGTCCCACGACGCGTGGTCGGCAACCCTGGCGGTACAGGCTCGGGCACCTGGCAGAATGGTCGTAACGGCGAGCCGACGGTTATCGAGGTTCCCGTGGGTACAGTTGTACGCGAGCTCGCTCCGGAAGATCCCAGCCGCGCCCCGGACGAGTGGGAGGCGCATGAAAAAGAATACGAAGGCCTGGACGATGAGGAACGGCGCGCACGCTGGCGAGCACGCCGGTTCGTACATTTCCCAGACTCTGCTGGCGACAACGAAGGCCGGAGCGCGTTCCGCGAGGCAATATGGGACCTTATCAAGGTCGATCGTGAGCTGCGTGCACAGCGTCGCGAACGCAACGCCGCACCGCTCACGCTCGACCTCGACCATGTCGAAGATGTTACGATTCCGGTCGACGCGCCGCTCGGACGCCCGCATACACAAAACCTCGGGCGGCTCGTCGCTTCGGGTGGCGAAGGCGGATACGGGAACCCGCGCTTCGTCGGACCCGAGAACCGGTCACCAAAGTTCGCTACCCGCGGATATGACGGCGAGCGAGTGAGCCTCGCCCTCGAGCTCAAGATCCTAGCAGACATTGGGCTCGTTGGGATGCCGAATGCGGGGAAGAGCACACTTCTGCGTGCGTTGACGGCGGGCCGCGCGAAGAGCGAGATAGCGAGCTACGCATTCACGACGTTAAATCCATTTGTCGGCGTGGTGCGTGTCGGGCTCGACGGGTCCATTATGGGCGGGACGCTGCAGGAGCTTGTGCACGACGATACCGTCATGGAGAAGCAGCGCCATCGTGAGCTCCTCGAGAGCGGCGCCCTTGCACACGCTCCCACGCGTAATCAGGAGCTCAATGCAGCGGCTGAGGAAGCGCCAGAGACGGCCCTTGAGGCATTTCGGTTCACTGTCGCTGACAATCCTGGACTTATCGCGAAGGCTTCAGAGAATGTTGGCCTAGGACACTCGTTCCTCCGTTCAATGGAGCGCTCGTCCGCTCTTGTCTACGTTGTTGATTTCTCGGGCCCCGCGCCTTGGGACCAACTGACGGTGCTTCGTGACGAGCTTGAGAAGTACAAGCCGGGCATGAGTAAGCGGGCGAGGATGGTAATTGCGAACAAGGCGGATACAATCGACAGCGAGGACGTGGGTGCTGTGGTTCAAGCGAAGGGAAAGCTGTCTGCGCTGGAGGAGTTTGCTCGGGCGAAGATGGACGGCCTTGACGTCGTGGCGATATCCGGGAAGTATAGTCAAAATCTGAGGAAGGTAGTGCGGTTGATGAGGGGTTATGTAGAGGATGCTCGACGAGAACCATTACAGCCAACGTACGCTTATACTTCTAGTACATCTAATCTATAATGCATGTATCCTTGACAACCTGAGGTCCTCCGATGAATTCATTCCAACGGCCACAGTAAACGACGTTAGGGGCTATGCATGAATACTGTCAGCTGGACAGAGCTGTACAGACAACCATGGAGAGGATCCACATATTAGCTCAGAGTTTATCCTTCAGCTGCTTTGCTTCCTTAACTTCCTCTTCGCTCACTAATCTACCTTGTACTTCCTTCTCCACCTCAGCGGCAAGCTCACGGACGCGCGCCTCCGGCCTACCAATGAGGGACACGAAAACTCCTTTAAATAATAACGGATACGACCCAATACGAACCCCTTCGTCCCTGACGCGTTTGTGCAGCGAAGTCAGGTAGGGTGCGATAGATGATTCGGGCAATCTAATGACCGAGTTTGACAGATTACGGTCGCGTCAACGGTGAGATAACATACGAAGTAAAGACCTGCTGGCGGAATGGACGCTCCTCGGTAGGCGGTAACGGGAGATACGGAGTTAATCCTGTTACCATCTTCTGAAAGAGGGTCGGTATTCCGGGGAAGACGCAGAGCTTCCCCGCGAGTCTGACTACAGGCTGGGGGGAGTGAAAGGACTACGAAAAGCAAAGGTGAAGGGCTTACAACCCACATGTCTTCTGCGGTGTAGATGACCTCGGCGTGCTCGGGAAGGAGAGCCATTCGCTCCCGAGCCGCCTTCTGCTCCTCACTCTGCGAAGCGACCCACGAGCGATGCTTGCTCATTTCCATCATGCGGCGTAGGGTTTCCTGATGATGCACAAGCCGTTGGTTGAAGGCTTTTGCGAGAGATTCGTATGTGATGTCTGAAGGGGGGTTAAGGTTCAAGAATGTTCGAGTGGAATACGAACATACCGTCGTGGGTAGGGCCAATCCCTCCGGAAGTGATGACGAAGTCGTATTGCTGCACCATCCTCCGACTGGCCTCAACTCTGCGGCGCCTTTACAGACGATTACATTCAGGAAGCTAGGATGCGTACATGTCATCCTCCTCATCAGGAATGACTTCTATACGCCGTCTGCCCACGAGCTGACGTTAAGCGCACGCACTACAGTCGGAACAGGCAGAATGCCCACAAGTCGATGCCGTGTTCAAAGCAGTACTTCGCAAAGAAGTGCGAATTCTTGTCCATAGTCTTCCCGTTCAAGATCTCATCGCTAAGCACGGGAATCGTGACATGCGACCATCATCCATCAGTTCAGCGAACACTGGATCGAGCGGGTGAACTGACCCAATGATGAGAGCTGCGGCCGTCTTGATGTACTTGCCTTCGCCCAAGGGATTGGGCGGGATCTCAGACACGGGGAAAGTAGTCTTAACGTCGAAAGATGTCGGCGCAGACACGCTGGCGGCGACAGCCTGGTTCTCGCTTGTTGTTGACATGCTTCGGACAAAATGGCGGGACAGAGACGATAGCCTAGCAAGAGAACGGCCTGTCAACATGCCAACCGATTGGAAGGGCAAGAAAGAGCGGAAGTCCGCTGAACGGCAGTGATACGAGCCGAAAGCTAACGGAATTAACCTTGAACCGCTCACGGACTCCCCCACGTGAACTCCTTCAAACGGTCCAGAGCTACTAGTGGCGCGCGACGCTTTACTCTATAACATTCGACTATCTCGCTCCTACCCACTACTACATCTCAAACACAATAAGATGTCTAGCAGCGCTCAGGTGCGCGCAGCGTAGCTTTTCTTACTCATCGTCTTTGACGCCCTGGTCCAGGTCGTTGCGGCGGGTACCGTATCAGTGCAGACATCCAAGGACCGCTTCACGCACAGCATACCCCTTGCACTATTCCTCCGTTTCTTGTTTGAAGTATGCATACTTTCCATCCTATCCTACATCTTGAAGGTTCTGTACTGGTCTGTCGTCCCGCGGGCGGACCATGTTCAAGTGCGTAGCCGTCCAGCTGTAGTGCCACTCCTTACTAATGCCACCTTTCCCCAAGCATCCTAGCAAGTCTCCCAGAGAAGAAGCCCATTTAGGCTCTTCTCTATCTTCCAGATCTGGGATATCCGACTCTCTTGCTCGACATATTCCATCCGTCACTTCGATGCCTCCATCGGCCTCCCGCGTTCATGGTCTTGATAGATTTGATCTCGTCCACTCTGCAGCTATGGCCTTTTTCTCAAACGATGGTCCTTCGCCACCTTCGGAATCTTCGACAGGAACCTTCAAAGATTCTTCTAGCAGCGCTTCCCCGACGAACACCTCCAATCCATCTGCAGAGATGTCTTTGTCCTTGGCTAGCACTCACAGCTCTGCGTCTGATAAGTGTAAATATCAAGCCCAGCTTAAGGATGAGGAAGATGAGGGTCAACACAACACCAATGATACCCGTGGGCCAAAGCTGTCAAAGGCCGCCCGACGTCGCCGCAACCGTCGCATTCGTCTAGCCCCCTACCTCGGCAAGCCGCCTAGTTTCGAAGCCGAAGCTAAGCCAGTGGGTATTCCAGCCCCTTCTCTTCAGCTTGGCGACGTTGCACCTTGATTCATGCCCTGTCGTGTACAACATGCGGTCTACTTGCGGAAGAGCGTATAGGGAATCGAGGTCAGCTCATCTATAGGCAATATCACAAATTGTAGACTACCGTCGAGCTTGTCTGGTAATTGTGAGGCCCAAGAGACCAAGCAGCTAAGAATGCACCCGGGTCACAATTACTCGCCATTCAGAGGTAGATCACTGAGCTTCATTATTAGGGTGTTTTTGTGGTCAGCGCGTACCTGTAATCTCAGGCTGGGACTTACTGCAACTGGACTACTGATACAAACATTCTAGGTTCTCGGATATAGCGCCCTCTGAGCTGGTGGGGCGTGTTGCTGTGCTGGAGCTTGCTCAACGGGATCCCCGTTTGATGTAGAGATATACTAGTACTGTCGTCAGGGCGCAATGCGTGCGTATTCGTCTGTGGCACTCAATCTGAGGTTCATATCCTTGGCGCATCACGTGTCACACGTCATGCGTCACTCTTGCGCTCATTACCCGGGACGGATCAATCGAACGCAGATGGAATCTCTACAGACGTTGCCACCTGCCAGTCTACGCATACTCACGCATAGGGTACATTCCAATCCGATCCGCGCCACGTTCTGTAGCGCGTCTGTAGAGCTCGTGTCGTGGCGATCGGCTTCTCGAATGTAGGACGGTCCCGGGATTCCTGTAACAAATTATCGTCAACATGGCGGCCTGGTTTGCGCTCTTAAACCGCGTGCGATTCACGGGAAAGTAGCACTAACATGCAGCCTGCAAAGCATACAAACGTCTCCGCGAATACGGTATGTTCTTTCAGTATCCAGCATTATCTTCCGATTAATGTTGACAACAGTCCGTCTATCGGAGCTATCTAATCGACGGCTTCATAGCTTATACTCTCCGCCCCTTCGTCGCCAAACAATACGTCTCGTCGCTCCTCGGCGGAATCGACGCAGACGTCTTTCGACCAATATTCCATCATTCTGCGTTCCTTTTCTCCTCTCCTCTCGTTCCCGACATCCCGCCGCACACGCAATCGCCAGATGGAAAATCGTTCTGGGTTTTGGACTACGTAGCAGACCCCGGCGTCGGGACCGTTGTTCCTCAGGTATTACATACACCCACGGCTGAAGAGGAACGGCAGCACCCCATGGGAAAAGCTTCATTGTTGCCTCCTATCTTCTTCTTTAACTCGGACGGAAAGATTGGCGTTCCACTTTCTCAAGCCTGTGATCCTTTGCAGACAGGCAGTCTCGGACACGGACGTGCTTGTCCAATAGACAGTAAGCTCCTCACAAATCTTGTCCTCAATGTACGTGCTTTTTTCTCACTGATGCCTTTGCGGCTGACTTTTCACTTTACCAGTGGCCTGGATATCGAGAACACATGCGGTCTGTTGCGTTGCTAGGCGGTTTCAAGACAGTTGTGACCCTCGGTCAACTCATCCATCAAGTGGGCGAGTTTGTTAAGGCGTTTATCGACGTGTGTTTTTCGTCGTCCATGAGGCGTGGACCTAATACTTGTCATTAAGGGCCCAGAACAGAGTGTCAACGAGATACAGTGGCAAGTTCACCCTGCTTGGAAAGGGCATATTCTGTTGGTTGGTATCATGCACGTCTCGGTTCACACCTGGCAGCCTATTCTTCAACTGGACCAGGTTTTCAGAATGTGAAATTGCGGATCACTATTCCCCGTCATCTACATCTACTTGAAGAGCATGGGCGAGTACTATATTTATTTCAGACGAACTGTCCATCCAGCCATGTGCTTGATACACTTGAATCTCATAAACTTCACGGCCGCTTCAAGGCTGAGGTTTGCATGCATGTACTATTGTTGTGAACTTTCCGTTCGACGTTTGTACGTCCCCCAAGACGTCCGAGTCCCCCATCTTCGTAGCGTAAGAGAGGTGTAGTCTTAGTTGGGATAACCGGTAGCTCTCACATATTCTACAATTCTTTGGTATTGCTATAGCATATACTATAGCAATACCGGGTTAAGGTGCTCGTGACGGCCGTAAGTGCTCATATCCGGCCCGAGCAAGTCGTCACACGGGCTACTACTGCCGGCTCAGTGCTCTCAGGTGTTATCTGGACCACATCCGCCTCCAGCAGACAACAGTACTTTCCCGTGAAACAAAGCCTACATATATCTCTCGAGCTTTATGGTCCGTAGGATGGTGTCAGAATTTCTTGACCGAGGCAGTCGCTTCCCGCTCCGCAGCCAACTGCACCCCTGGGACTCATCTTCCTCATTCAACCCTAACGGCTTAGTCTTACACGCAGCGCTGTGCGGTGAGATAATGTAATTACTGTCCCGACAGTAGAACACCCGAAGAGTCTACAACGTCGGGACGACTTTCTATCCGCGAACGTCATGGCACGTTATCGCGTTCAGGTCTACGTTAAATTGCACCGCTTCACTAACACAGGCTGTTTTGAGCAGATCTCTGTAGAACTGCATAATTCCTCCTTTCTGCACTGATATGGCCTACAAGGTAAGGCGGTTGCGCTGTCCTTGTACCACATTATCCGAACACGGCTGGCTGCGCTGATCGACTACTTCCTACTCTACAACACGAGGACTTCGTACGATGTAGAGCTTCCACGCAGTCCCGGAGGCGCTCTGAGTGCGCCAACTCATACATTTCTACACGGCGATGTTATAAATGCTAGAGCTTGCAATGGCCCTCGGCAGACCGCAGACTTCAATCTCGCTAGAAAGTACCTTCAAGATGCACACTGGCACGACTACTCCTTCAGCCGGTATCCTCCACTAGAGCACACTAAGCAAGTCTCTTATCTGGCACCTTTTAGACATACTTCCCAGACCCCCGCAGGGATGGATTCATTGGGTACATGTTCGCTGAGTCGGGCCAGGCCTCCACCTACCTGACGGCGCTCATTGGAGTAGACGTGTCCTCAATCCGACCGCACAAAGTCGGCAATCAGATGCGTGTCTCCTACACCCAAGGGATGTCTCAAGACGGGCAATCGGACTGGATCTTGGATTACTTCCCGGATCTGTCGCTTGGTCCCGTCATACGGCAACGCCTGTATGTGCCGACGGGAAGCAGCGAGACCGTCGCAAGACATGTCACGAATGCGCAGCTCAGGAAACCCATATTCTTTGTCCTGCGCAATGGATCCTTGGGGGTTCAGCTGAATCACGCTAGTGCCGGGGAGACCTCAGAGGTCGTCGGCGAGCGGGAGCGGGCGGATTTCTTTGGAGGGCTAACCACAACCAATTTCTGCATCAATGTATGTTTTCCTAAAGCCCGCACTGGTAATAGGACTAGATGCTGACGGGCGGCTCTTAATCGCCTGCAGTGGGTTGGTCATTCAGAATTCAGGAAACAAGTTGAGCTACACGACTCCTACCACCATCCTATCACCGTGAGCCGCCTTCTACAGCGGATCGGCCGACGCGTCGATGACTTTCTGAACGTAAGTGCTTAGCTTGAAGTAGACCCTGCACAAAAAATTACCCTTGGACGGTTGATTATAGGATGCTGATGCATATTTTGATCGCAATGACCCGCACTGGCTGCACGACACTTTGAAGGAGTGGCGGGCACATCCGGGGTTGCGCCCCAGTATCTATATCATCGGTCTCCTGCACGTCTCGAGAGGCGTGTGGGAGCCTATTTTGCAGCTTCGTGGTGTGTTCAATCTGCCGGGCCCACCCCCCCTGGGGCTGTAGACCTTTCTCCGGGTTCGAGTAGCGCCGTCACTGGCACTCTTCACTACATGACTCTACCTACATCTTTCCTCGGTTGGTGGATTTTGCTGCTGTATCCAAATCCGTTACGTAAGCTCTCCTTCGTCTGTAATCAGGTTGTGCATCCTACTCCGTTCAGCGTAGCAAACAAAAAAGTAGGGCGAGGATAGAGAGTATAGATGGACATAAAGACGGACTACATGCACTGTAAGGTAAGACTGGGTAGGCAGGATCTGAATTTATTGTACGCATATGACGTCAGCACGCGATCCGAAGGCACAATGGAAGGCTGGAAGTTGTGTCGTGTGCTGTATATATGCATATGGAGGCAACCCACAGCCAAGGATGCGGAGTATACAGAAATGAGCGGCTGAGAGAGATACACAACGAAGATCGAATAGAAAAAAGGATAATCTATGCGCAAGTAGAGGCAATACAGCTACAGGAGTCGGCCGAGTGGGCAAGAGAGGTAGAATGAGAGGAGTGGTATGAGAGTGTGGGGCGGGACATGGATGGTTCCGGATCCGGTACGTAGACTGCGCGCCAGTAGCGCCGCTAGGAATCCAAAGACGTGCAAAGGGAACAAACAAGGAATAGGGGAGAGAGCAGCAACGGACTCAAAAGTACGACCAGCGTTCTGGCGACTTGTCCGACCCCGACCGTTGGGGTGTCTGCGGTGCCGGCACATGCGGTGGCGGCGCTGGCGGCGGCGGCGGCGGCTGCTGCGGTGCAGGTGCGGGGGTCCACTGAGGTGCGATATGTTGCTGCGCTGGCGGACCGTTGAGCAGGAACGGTTGCGGCTCCTGAAGTGGGGGTTGGAGGATGGCGCCCGGATAGTTGTGCATCGCGTAGTAGTCGCCGTAAGGGTATCCCGGTGGGCCAAAATGGTGCTGTTGCGGTGGTGCCATCGGATGGTATGACGTCATGGTTGGCGCGTGGGCGGTTGGTGGTTCATACATTGTAGCCTGAGGCTGCGGCGCCGACGGCATGCCCCGCGGTGTCGAGGGCATCCCGGGAGACGGCCCTATCGCAGGAGCTGGTTGCAGGGGCATCGAAGAAGGGCCCGCCACGGGCGCCGCATAGTTGATGTCCGGTAACGCTTGCGCCACCTGTGGTTGCTGCTTCCGCATGTCCGCCATGAGCAAGTCGGGGAGACTCCGGAACACCTCGACATTCGGGGGCGAATGGCCCTGCGACGCTGGAGTTCTGGGCGTGGCAGACGGCCCTGGCTGGGTTTGTAGCTGCGAGCCTGGGCCGGTGGTCGCCTGCGACTGAGCGCGCCTGGTGCTTGAGCTTGTCCGCGGCCGGCCACGCGTCGGGATCTGCGGCTTCGGCGAAGCAGGCGTGATTGGGCTCGCAGTCGACCCTGCATCTGCTACACCATGAGTGCCGCTCACGCCCGAAAAGTCCATCGACGTTCCCGGCCGTGATGGCACGTTCACGTCCCCAGTCGGCAAGTGTGATGGCGTTCCGCATCCGTCGAACGGCTCACGTACGCATGTCACACCTGTGCCGACATACGGGAGATTGAAGTCGCCCTCGAATGCGTCGAACCGGTCCACTTCGTCGGCCTGGCCGCGCTTGCGCTTCGTGCCGGAAAGCGCGGCGATGGGCGCGGGAGGTGGGGCCTCGCCGGTGCGGGCTGCTTCTGCGCGGGCTCGAAGGCTATCGATGATGTGGATGGCTTCTTGAACAGTCCCGCCTGAACAGCTCTCTCGACATGAGCGTCCGAACGCGCTGCGGGTGTCCTTCATAATGGCTAGGCCTGCCGAGAGATCTTCAATCGCGACGCCAGACGATGCGCCAGACGGGTGCACGACAACCGCGCAGGCGGCCATGACGAGCGAGTCGAAGAGTGTACGGCCGAACGAGTAGTATGCAAACGCTGATGGCCGCGTCTGGCGCCAGATCGTCTGCGAGAGCTGCACTGCGTGTACAATGGCGTGCGCGGCGTCAACGATGGAGGAAACAATACGGCGCGGTGTTGGTACGGCCCCGGGTGAATCCGAACAGATGCATGCTCGAAGGAACGGCATGAAGATCTTGAGGACCATGCGGTTAGCGACTATTGCTAACTCGCAGCGTTGCGACTGAAGTGAAGGCGATACGGAGGCACGGCTCGCTGCAGGAACGTCGACGTCGAGGCGGAATGCGCGCGGAAGCTCTGCAAGCCAGTTCTTGACTTCTTGCTCGAACTGTTCTGCGTGCTCTAGTGAGCGCTCCATGCCGTCCGGGTTCGTAAGCGGGTCAACGAAGGTCCGCTTCTTAACGCTCTTTACGAGCATAGCAAGTCTGACGGTGATACACTATGTCAACGTAACGGAGGGCCAGGTGGAAACCGGAATTCGAACCGGCATTTCATCGCGAAGAAAGCGAAACCGCTCTCGCTGGGATCTCCTCCTGCACCGCGTGGAACTGGAACAGGGTACGAGGTCGACGAAGGCGTAAACTGGCCCTCATCTACGTCGGTCGGCAGCTTGGTAGTATACGTATTGTCCTGGATAATCGGCATGTGGTTCATGCAGTCCGAGATAAATCTACAAGATATCAGCAAACCGGCCAGCGCAAACATGATACGTGCAGACTCTGCAGAACACGTACACATCATAGTAAAATACGTCCCACCACACTCGCCGCCGCTGTTCAGCCTCAAAGAGCGAATACTTTCCCGGGAACTCGTCCGGGTCCGTCGCAAGGCCCATCATCTGCGCAATGTTGACCATTTTTCCGACGAGTGGGTAGACGACATGCGCAATCCGTGGCTTTCCGTCGTAAAGCAGGTACAGGATCTGGAGGATGCACGCGATCAAGTAGTCGAGGTCATAAGCGTGGGACAGCTCGAACTGATGGAGCGCCTGCTGGGAGAGCGCATAGAGCGCAGAAGCCGAGACCTTGCTCCAGACCGGCTTCGAGGCGCGTGTGCCATCCTCCGCACGGGCGGCTTTCCGTGCCTGCTCGTCACGGTCCTCGCCGAAGGACTCGTTTTCCTTGATAACGGAGACACCGAGCGCATGGGCGGCGCAGACCAAGGCGAAGAACGAAAGCGTGGGCGGCGGCTTGGCTTGGGCATTAAAAAAGATCGACCGGGCGAGATCTGTCTTTGGATTTCCCGGCCGCGCCTCTTCCTCTTTAGCCCAAGTAAACATATTGTCGGCTCTCGAACGGAAGTTCTTGAAGTTAAAACACGGGTGCATGCGCAACGTATCTTCGACAGCTGTCAATATGCGTGAACGCAGGGCTGCCGCGCTCGGAAGAAGCTGAACTAGCTGCGGCGTGACGCAAGGGGTACTAGAGTTGTTCGGGTAATATATTTTGAGCTGAGGAAGGGTAGCATAGGCTGGGGGCTCGTCGTGCACGCTGAGATCGATAGTGGCAGGCTGTAGTTTGGCCTGTGAGGACGAAGCGCCGGATAGCAGAGGGTCGCAATCTGGTGGCGCGGCGGCGTTCAGGTCCACAAGTTCGAGCCAGAGGGGCGCGACGTCGTCGAGTGACATGGTAACAGAGGAGCCAGAGGCTCCGGTGGCGAGGATAGAACGGTCGTTATGCGGGAAGGGAAGGGTACTGCCATTTTGCTCCAAGTTGGTAGGTGCGGGGGCCCGTACACCACCGGATGAAATTAGCTGCGCGAGCTGGGTCTCAACGAGCTGAAGACGATTGTGTAGGGATTGGACATCGCTGGGCGGGGGTCAGACTGGATGGCAATCGGCGAGAGACGACAAACATCTTCTCGGCCGCGGCGGCAGAGTATTGGCACCGGGAGACGGTATCCCGCTTGACGCAGGAGCTGCATGGAGAGCGCCGATCGCACTTTAACTTGAGGCGCTTGCACTGATGGGAAGAGTAATACAGTTAGCGTCCAGGTCGGGATAGCGGCTGTTCAGGATGGAAAGCGGCGACCGATGAACAAACATGCAGGCACGAGGCAAACAGGCGGGGCTTAGCATGGCAGTCTGCGAGCACGATGCGCCCATAACGTCCAGGGGACATCACTCCGAGGCGATCTTCCCAAGATGACGGGCGTGGTGGGAGGAGCCTGCCGAGGAGCTACGGCGTCGAGGCCAGAGCGGAATAGCTTTGACCCGGGCGTCTAACGAAATCCCACAAGCCGCCACAGTGTAACCCCTGCCACTCCAATGCCCAGCAGTGACAAGTTGCTCAGTCATCGACGCGTGCGAGAGCAGTGACTGGCGAGCATGTACAAGGCACAGGGAGAGATACAGCCAGACAAAGGAGGGCGATCCATGAGGGGCAAGCTTGAACTTCGCGGCAGCCCCGAGACCATAGAGTGACTAAGTCGACGATGGTGTGAACACAGTACATACCTCTGCACAGACTACGGTAATCCTTGAGCGTATGTGGCTTCGGAAAAGGGAGGCGCTGGTCAATGATGCACAGCACGGAACCGGGAAGAGGACGTACGCTTGGTTTGAGAACCTGGACGGACCGATGAGAGAAGTGGAGGAGCTAGACGGCGGCGGAGTGGCGGCAGAGCGGAGGTTGGGCTCGGAGACAGAAGCCGGAGCGTCGGAGTCGATGTTCATGGTGTGCGGTCGTTCGCGCGTCGACTGGCGACGGCAGGAGGAGAAGGACGGTCGGGGAGGTGATGGCGGGACAGAGAAGAAGGATTGACGACCGAATTTCGAAGACAATATGGTGACAAGCGAGATCAGAAACTAACTCCATTTCAATCCCTCCCACGTGGCACCAAGTTGAACCGACTCCCCGCCTTGTTCCTCGCTCCCTCTCAGACTGCTGGTCGTCTCAAGAACAGCCCCGTCGCTCCATCCGGTCATCATCCTCTCCGTCTCAATCCTACAGATCCGTGAAAACGATCACACCCTCCTCGGACGTCGTGATAGTGTCAAACCCAAATCCTCTAGCGAGCCACAGGGTCCTCATCTGTCCAAGGGCGAGCGCTCTCTTCCGGTGTGCTGCGCCTTATTTCGCTCCCTAACACGCCCCATTCAGTCACCTCGGTCTTGACGCGTCTCCGTGTCTCGCCTCCAGGCCGCACGAGAGCCTCTCGTCTGAGACAGCCCTCAGATCACAGGCCTCCGCGACCGGCATTCAGCCGGCAACTCTTTTGTATCCCGGGTCACCGGCCACATCGCCCTTCTCAATCCGGCACGCTCGCCTTGATCGAGCGCGCGCTCTTCGACCTCCGAGCTCTCCATTCTTCCTCGACTTGATCATGAGCTAACGAGCCCGCGCAAGACGTTTCGGGGCTCGCGCTAGTAGCCTTTTGAGCTTACTTCCGAGCTGTTGCATTCATCCATTCATCCGTCCATCTATCCCATCATCATCTGCAAGCGCCTCGGAGATGTGGAGAGCAGGCGTCTTATGGTTTGAGTACCCGAAGGTTGATCCTGGATCTACCCGTCGCTCAGCCGCAAGAGGCGATACTTCCCGCGCACCTGGTTAGTTGTGTTGGCGACGCCACGGGCAACGACGATCGGTCATATGTCACAAATACGTGGCACCGAGGCGAAGTAGCATGTGACACTCAGTATGGTGTGAGTGTTGTGGCGTTGCGCTGTCCTCTCAAAAAGCTGATTCATGCGCCGAAGATGTTCGCTTACTATCATCCAGCGTCGTTATCGGGCACCGAGCCTTTAGCTTCGGTCTCGCGTCACATCGGGCTTCGTGTCCGATACAGGCAACACGGGTCATCGTCATCGTATGCTACAACCCTGTGTATGGGAGCTAGCATACCCCAGAAAACGAGCAGTACCCTCGACCACGTCGAGGCTAGCCCAAATCTAGCTACACCAATAGCCGGGCCAAAGTACAGTTACATAGGCTATACAACCAACGGACATATCCAAGCTTACACCTATCAATAAACAATCCAAATATTCAAGCTCACAAAAATCTAAACATCCAAGCTCACAGAGTCCATAAACGCAACGCGCCCTACGTCCATTTCACGTTTTCGGCACTCTCATCCCCAGCAGTGACGCCGGCGTCTGCACGCGTGGCTGGCGAGGGGAGGTCCCACGGATCTGCAGTAGCAGGCTGGCTGCCGACTCGTCGTCGGGTGTCCATGGCGGCGAGACGGCCGACGCGGGCAATTCAAGGGCGAGGGCGGGAGGGATCGAGGGACCCGAGACGGGGCCGAGCGAGCCAGACGTCGGTGGTGTCGGCAGCGGCGAGCGCTGCGGCTGGAACGCGCCGATACGCATGCGCTCACGATCAGGGAGGATGCTCGGCGAGGGAGGCTGAATACCTGCGGGAAGCCAAGCGGAGATAGACGGCAAGCGAGGGCGAGCGGGAGAAGACGAGGACGACGCCGACGGGAGCAGGAGAGGTGACGGTTGCGAGCTTGCAGCGTCTGAAGCGCGTGCGGCGGGTGAGATGGAAACAGAGGTGCGCCGGGAGACTACAGCCGCCACGGGAGGCGGGGGGAGATAGACAGGTGACTGAGTGCGACTGTGGCGGTCTTCGCTTGTCAGGTCAAGGTCGTTATCCCGTTTACGCTTGTGCGAGGCACCAGGGTCTGGCCCGGCCGTTACCGCTTCCAGCTCGCGCACGCGCTTCTGGAGCTCCTGGACATATACGACGGTGCGCTCGAGCACCTCGAGCTTGAATTCCTTCTCCTGCTTCCCCTTCTTCTTGTGCTCGTAGTCGTCATCGTCGCCATCGCCCGCAGGCACAAGCTGGCGCAGGGTGGCAAGGGCGTCGTTAATTTTGGTCCTGCGCGCCTTCTCGATGCGCGAGTGATTCTGGCGGCGCATGCTCTCACGCGCAGCACGCGATAGCGTGCTGGGCTTGCGACCGCGGCGCTTGGGTGGCGGGACGGCATCGTCGTCGTCTAAGGCCTGTTCTTCTTCGTCATCATCATCGCTTACGAATGTACGGTCTTGATGAGAGACGGTAGAGGCGTCAGGGATAGGGGCGGAGGCTGGTGCAGGGGCAATAGCAGGCAGGTCGTCGATACGGGGGCGCTTGGCGCGGCGCGGGGGGTTGACGCTGGCGGCGTACGCCATGACGGTGGACGAGACGTCGAGATGAGCAGAATCCATGGCCAGCAGGCGATGTCCGACTGGAAGCAGCGGCGCGATGGAGGGCGGAGAGAGGACGCGCGCATGTCCGGAGCGCAGATGGCAGAGACTATAAATGCGCCAACAAGCAAGGCGGCCAAAGTGCTCGTGTGCCGCGAAACGTGCGATAGCGCAGACGACCACCATCTGCGCAGCTGATTGGCTCCCGCCCGACGAACGTGTCGCACGCTACTTTCGCCGCGCACACGACCACCCACGGGCTCTCTCACGACCCATGCTGTACCGACCAAGTCCAGTCGGCGCTGATACCGCAATCTCTGCGTCCGATTCTGCGTCCAGCTGGATCCAGCCGCCCATGCGAGAAAACTGTCTCCGCTCGACGCCCGAGCGTTATCTGAGTTCACCCCGCCCCAGACACGAGGACGAGAAGCCCCAGACACGCAAGGTTTGCGACGCAGGGAGGCCACACGACATCGTCAGCCCGTCGCGGTCTTGGCCCGTACAGAAGCCAGAAGCCAGAGAATGTAGACAAAGCACGAACGTGGGCAGCGGCAGAAGACGTCCGCCATGGCTGCTCGACTTTCGACGCGACATGACCAATGACGCACCCCAACCCTAAATTGGGGCAGACCATATCGACGCTCAAAATTCGACAAGATCACTTCGTTATCAGCCTAAACATAGATAGGTACTGGAAATCGTAATGTACGCGAGACAGCAGTCCACGGTATTACGTGTCTCGACTATATAGTAAGGTAAGGTAAGGTGATTCAGCCGCCGAGAAGGTAGCCCCGCACAAACGAGACCGAGCGCCTAAGATAACAATGACTCGAGGAGAAACGCTTCCACGCATGCACCTGATCGTCAACAGAGATACACTTGCCAGTGGTTCACCTGAACGATCGGCTGCCAGTGACCGAGTGAGACATGGACAAGTCCCAGAACCAGTACGTCGTTGCGCATGTCGCTGTTCTTAATCCGTTGTGCGACCCGCACATTTCCCATCGGACGAATAGCGCCCTGGCCTGCCTTCTAAGACCAACGATATCAGTACGAAGTAGATGGTCGTCCTCGCCGATGTTATCTCACCGTCAAGAAATCGTCGAGGAAGTTCCCCACCCGCGTCGCCAGACGGCCATGGGTGATGGGCTCATGCTTCGAATCCTGTAGTTCGACTTGTCTCTCAAACGCCTCGTAGCCCGGCCACTGCATCTGTTTGTTAGAGGTATGTACAAGCAGACGAATAAAAGACGCACGGTGATGATAAACTTCGTGGTAGTCTTTCCGCGTACGTTGATGCGGTACTGATTCTCGGCAAGGGTGTGCGTCATCTTCGCCGACGCATGGACAAGAGGAATGCCGAGGGTCCCGTCGGTTTTCCAGAAGAAGATGGGTGACAAAAGGCCTTCGCGTTGCACGCCGTGCGAGCTGGGAGTATAAATCGGCTGCTGAATGACGACACCAAATTGCGGATCTGGGATATAGTCGAGCACCCAGTATTTCTCGCGACCCAAGACGAGCTGCCGAGCATTTTGAGGCGCGGGGAATCGCGACGTTGGAACGATAAACATCTTTTGTACATAGGGATGGCTGGAGGTGACATAGGGGATGATAATATGGAGCAACATGTTCGCGTCGGTACGGAGGAGAGCAGAGATGTAGCGCAAGGCCATGTCCGGACCCATCATGAGTGCAAGGCAATGGTCGGTGAGGTAATGGGACTGAAAACCGAATCAGCCTGTTTCCGTAGCGCAAAAGCAAAGCGGGCTTACTGGCGCGTTGTGCATTGTTGTAAGGGAGGTGTACTTGGTTGTGCTCCTTGGCAAGTGCGATGAGGATATGAAGCTTCAAGCGCGATATATATGCATCAGCAAGTACAACCGGAGTGGCGACGGTCTGCCCAACAACGTCAGGACAGAACGCCAAAACCGCCTCGCGATACATCGCCACCCAGCTCAAGCCCTAAGGTTTGACGTCTCTACGTAGCCCCAAAGTGGCGGGGGCGGCTGTAGGAGCTACACAGGCCGCGCAAATCGATGTAAAGCATGGAAGGAGCAGTACTGGGACGCAGAAAACACCCTAAGAATGGCAGATCTAGCAGAGCAAAGGCCAATTTTCCTCTCAAGAATAAGGGGCCATCTGGAACAGAACACAGACAATCATATTATAGAGCATAGCTCCACTTTCCCGCCATCCAGAGTATGGGAATGTTTGGGCCACAAGTGGCGGACACGAAGATGAGCCTGCTGGGTATAGGTTCCAGGGACCGAGGTATCCTGACGCACAGACCCGGATGCGTAAGATCACTAAATCCCATTATGATAAATTGCCTGCTTTCGTAGGTGTCGAGTTTGCTATGGACCGTAGAGAAGCTCATATGCGGCAAGAGATCATGAGGGCCAGGAGCAAGAAATCTGTGATGCGTCACAGTCGCGCGCGCCGAAGTCGCTAGCGTCTTTTCCCCATGATGCCAGCGCGTACCGCGTCTTGCGCAGTTGCGAAGCCTCCTGCTCAGCAATGATCTCTAGTGGGGAAAACTCAAGAACTATCTCGGGATGCATAATCTGGATATCTTCCTCCGTTCTACCCTACAAGGTTCGAAGTAGTACGTATGTACTAGTGCCCCAAGGCTACATCTGCCATGCGATAAAGCAGCCGTTTATTGCGCCACTGCGCTGATGCATCGCGGTTTTTCCAGAACCCCGAAAATTGCCGCTTATACCGCGCACGAAGGCCACGCTGAGCTGCGGCACGGGAATCGGGCACGCGCCTTTCCCCGCGATGTCCGCGTTCGCCGTCCGCTATGACTGTGCGGTCCGCCAATTCCAGAGGAGTGGCTACGCCGTTCTGGTGCTGCGAGCTGCGGGATCCATACATGTTCTGGGGCCCCGAAGCTAGTAAACCCTCGCCCCGATAAGTTCCAACCTCGCCCAGCTGGCCACCTTTAGCGGCGCCGGCCTCTCGGACCCCTCGAGCTTTCTCCGCCTTCCCAGGAATGAGCCTGAAGCGCTGCGCAGTCCTCATAGATTCGTCGGCGCGGGGAAGATGAAGAAGAGCTCATGCGCAGGACGGAGAGCGAGCAGTACGTTGACCGGCTTGTAGTCACTAGAGTTTACCACGAGCACCAAACCCAGTGCTCACATTCGTGTCTATGGTTTGTGAGCGAATCCGCAAGTCTTCCTTGTAACCTCATCGGTAGCAATCGTCCTGCAATGATAGCTCTCCGCTGCACCCCCTGGTAATCTTCCTCGTGTCTGTAACGGTCTCCATTACATAGTAGAGATTATAGTACGTTAACGCCCATGCGACAGATGAACTCGTTAGCTAAGTTGATCTAAAATAAGTTTCCTCTTTACGATAGTAGTGAGAGCGCAGAAAGCACATGCATGCCGGTTATTTGGCGGAGTCCGTATCAGTTCCACTAGTAAGCCAGAGGTCAAACATATCGCTATCATAGAAGCGTTCGGCAAGAGCGTTTGACAATTGCAGGATTGGCTGCCAGGTTCCTCGCGATACGTGGACGATCCCGATGATACGAATGTGATCGAACAGTTCCCTGCTTACCCACCACTGTTTTTGCAGATCATGCCACAGATGGGTAACATCTGTATCCGGGCACTGTGCTGGCACGGCTTCCTACGCACATATGCTCAAGTTCAGCCTCAAAAACGGAATACTACAATAAAGCGATCGCAACCTCAAGAAAAGATTTGACGGCCCTCCCGACCCGATTTGCGAGGGTTGCGATAGATACAAGCTCACTGCCCTTCCGCATATGAGATTCCTTCTCGTACGTCGTAAAAAACGGCCACTTTCTCAGCACCTTAGTCCATCGCGTATCCTTCGAAGGAAGAGAAAACCTTAAACGCACGTGTAGGCGGAAAGTCGTGACCTTGGGGGGGCTAAGACCGAGAGGCGCTTCCTCTTTTGCGCCCCGTAGGCCGTATGTGTCGTGGCCGCTGGCCCTTCGCAGTGATATGCCGACTGGCTGACCGTCTTCGAAGAAAAAGATAGGCAATTGCAAGCCCTTAGTCTCGTGGCGCGTCGTGTATATCTTCTGGCGGACAACGGAGCAGCCATCCTCGACGTAGTAGTCTAGAAGGAAAGGAGGGACGCCCTCGTTTGTTTCTCGGTTGTATTGGGTGTAGCGATGGACGAGGGAGGTGGAATAGATGTAGATTGCTTTGTCTTTGTCTTTGTCAACCTCGACAACAGCCGGTTGACCGATCTGCAAACGAGCAGCAAAGTATTCGGAGGCGTCCTTAGGACCAAACGTCCAGGAGATAAATCCGAACATGAGAGGCATCTGAACGGATTCAAGTAGCAGAGTCTCAGGAAATAAGCGACGCTTACCTCGATACGAGCCATGGGAAATATCTCTGCCGGTTAGAAACGTGAGGGTGTAGCTGAAGCTGAAGACTAGGGAACCATGGCGAGCTGATAGCTCCCTTTATAACAAACTGCCTCATGCCCGGATGTGGCGACACCTCCGAGCATGTGCCTCGAAAGCATAGACGCTCTCGCAGCACCATCCTAGGGGAACGTCCGTAAGAGGAAACGCGCCCGCAGTAAGGATCTACTGTGGTGCCATGGAATGCGGTGAGGGGGGATGCAAGTGTGAGCCTGAGATTATGCACTGTGTCAAGAAATCGGGATCTACAAGGTCCGTCAACTGTGCTTTCTCGCCGCGAACCGCCGCAGAGCTAGAGGATTTGGCTCCTAGTCCGCCACCGAATGTGGTACAGCACTACATTTAAGCCCTCAATTCAAGAGTTGATGCAAGAGTTGATGATCGCAGTCTTGGTTTACCGGAGCTGCCTATCTAACACCTGGACTAGATGTTAGCAGTGTATACGGTGCGAGTATGGTGACGGCTCAGACACAATTTGCACAGCTACCCATCTCAAAGGACGATGCCTCGGGGACCACGATGCGATGCGATGAGATACTCAAACAATCAGTGACACCACTTTCCTCCTGAAGGCCAAAGGGGCAGGCGGTGGGCTAATAACCCTTAACACCTCAGCCGTCCAAGTCGCAGGTGAGACACCACTGGCATTCACCCCTGCGGGTTCGATATTGCGGTGATGAGGCTTGGGGAAAGATTTCTAGTCGTGGCTCATGAACAGCATGAGTTGGACCCTGTACTGTATGCGCCGAGTGGATGCGTTCACAGACAAACATGACGGGTGATCGATAGCAGCCCTCCGCTGCGGGTCAATGACGGATAAGCCGCACCACGTGTTGTCCTGGTGAGGGTTCGGCCGAGCTTTCGAGGTCGGAGCTGAGGTCCGGCCGAGCGGAGCCGCCGGCAGCTTCCGCACGAGAGCGGCCACTCGCACCGCTCATTTTTCCTCCTGTCTCTTCTCTCTCGTCTCCTCCCCTGCCTGCCTGTCGCGCTGCCGTACGCCGCGCCAGTACGAGTACTTTTTTTGCTGTGCACGGCTCGACCCAGGCCGCGTCTGCCCGGCTACGTCGGACATCCCAAGCTCGCGTGGGAAGCTGCCGCTGGCACAGACGAGCCTGGATACGATTGACCAGCTCACAGTTTCTCAGTAATATATTCAAGAGCAGGATGCAGTCCATATCGACATGGAAACCACGTAATATGATAATGCGCAGAATCAAGAAATTCGACAGCCAAATGCATAAATAGCTATGGCGTCTCCTACTGTGCCAGGCCTAGTACAGGAAGTGCTAGATATTAAATGCAAGTGCTCGGTTGACTGGCATGCGGAATACGCGGGATAAAAAGATAATGGGCTGCCAAGTTCCCTGAGACACTTGAACGATGCCTACAATCCGTATATTATCTATCCAAGCCGGACCGACTCTCCATTCATTGGCGTCGTCACGATAATGATTGTACCATTGATCTGCGCGCTACAGGAATGCAGTCAGCTTCACCGCCAAAAAGTCTATTCATAAACGGAGAGAAAGACCAGCCTGTAAGAAGTTCCTAACAAAGCACCCGACCCGGTAGGCGAGGTCGGCAACCGACAAACGTCGCTTTCCCCGCCGCAGCTCTGCCTGAAACTTGTACTCGACGTGAAATGGCCACTGCTCGTACGAGTCAGTGGAGCACTGGAAAACCATGGCGCGGTATCGGCGTACGTGTAAACAGAAATTAACGGTTGTTTTGTCGCCAATCGGTGCTGGATCCTGGGCGCCAACAAGGCCAGGAACTTGATCGTCCAATGAGCTCCTGAGGGGAATGCCAACACCGTCCCGCGTAACGAAAAAGATAGGTAATTGAAGCCTTGTGTGGGCAGGTAGGGGTTTTTGTAGACGATACATCTCCTGCGGTAGGATGATACCCGTGGAAAGGGAGGGGATGTAGTCAAAGTGCCATAGGGGACACCGCGTGTCTCCATTATGATAAGAATGGGGGTTTTCACGCCCACAGAGAGAGGGAGAAGATATGTATATTGTCTTGTTATCAGCAACCTCGACAGTCACGTCTATCATCATACGCGAACTGACGAATTCTTGAGCTCCCGCTGAACCAAAGGTATGAGCGATATAGCCCAAAATGAGGTATCTCTAGAGAAATTTTCAGTATGAGCTGTGCCAGAAGAAGATAGCCGAGCTGCTCACTGCAAAGGACATGATCCAGCCCTTGCTCGCTTGCAGAGGGGAAACGAAGATATACAGAGGGTAGTCTTCTTGTTATATAGCACTCATAAGCTTCCTACGATTTCATGGCAGCCGCACTTTCCTGCACCTGTGGTGGGGTAGGCAAATGTAGCAGGCGGTGCTCCAGTACGACTGCAGGAGCTGTCAAAACCCCATGCGGCGCAGTTTTCAAGTTGTGGCACTAGAGACGGTGCTCTTACACGACCAAAGACACTTAGATGGGCGGAACAGCGCCAGTGGCTGCGGCAAGAGAGCAGTGTGAGCGTTGCTGAAAACAGACGACACGTGCATGAGCTGCGTGCCGGTGGATTTTTGGCGTATTTGCAAGCGAAGCCACCTTGGTCGCAAACCATGAGGTACTGTACTTGCTTCCAAGTAAAAAGAAGATATTGTCTCCGTTAGACAAGACATGGTCCTGGCACGAGAGGGGGTGGTCGGCGTAGCGATTCTTTGTACGGTCCGGCGCTGAAGCACCCGACTGTTTGGAAGGTGGTTCAAGCCGTGATGAAAGCTGCTGTCTAGTCATCCTCATTTCAGCGCCACTGTGCTATAGTTGATCCCATACATTGCTGAACCACCTTTCCTCACAAGGCTAGGCGGAGCCCGGGGGCGGTGCACTGGGACGTTGCTCCCCTGGCCTAGCTACCGGAGCATGTCGTCTCGGGTAGACTGGAAGGTGCCCGGAGTAGACCAGTATCTGCAGTGTGTGTAAATGCAAACGAGATGTCTGGGACCTGGCGCCGGTATGTCGATGAGTGTCGGAATGCGAGACCTGTCACCGTTGGCCCTGCTGTTTGTGCTCAAGGTTCGGTCGAAGCACCAGGCCGGACCGTAGGCCCGGTGGAGGCGTCCTTCCTTTCTCGTGCCCTTCCTTCCTCCCACAAGCCTGGCGCAATGCCGTTCTCGCACACTCCCTCGCCACCCTAAGAGTCACTCCGTTTCTTGATCCCACCCTCCCAGCTCTCAGAACAGGGCACGCACGTAGTACCGCATATCAGTCCAGCGTATACAGATATCCACCGTCTAGCTGACATATTTGGCTAAGTCGTGCTTTGCGCGCTGAGTGCAGGGCTGGGTGGACTGTGGCGCACCGGAGAGACCCACCCGCCTGAGCGGCCGGCCGCTGCCTGCGTCTGCGCCGGCTAACATCGGGCCCACCCCAGCCTTATAGCTCAGCGCATGCTCCAGCAGCAGACAATACCGGGGCCAAGTAATCGTAACGTTAACAGCGCGCCGCATCACAACCGTCGTACTGCCGCGGTAACAGCGTGCTCATGGCGTGTTACTAGTGGGCAAATTCGTTACGCTGGTCATGGTCAACTAATTATATTGTGAGTAGACCGGTTCGTTCGAGAGCTAGGCTATCACTGTAGTATACAGCCGCGCTGTGCGCTGTAAACTATTCTCCCTGCGTTTTCTCGTATATGTTGGACATAAATCAATAGGTCCCATGCTGAGTTGGCATTTGTTCGGTGAGACTGAGTACCGCTGACCTGCCTCTGAGTGTGCATCTGGCCTGCTTCTTCCCACTCATACCGAGACACATAGGCTAAAACATCCATGTACAAGCTTGCGCTTTTCCAATCCATCAACATTATCCTAGCAGGTCGTAGCGTATAAGATCAGCTCCGCCTTCTCGCATTCCGGCAAAGTAGAATTACATCAGGAATCGGAGACACGCACTACAGCTCGGGGAGGAGTTCCAGCAGAAGTTGCCAGGTACCCTGACTGACATGAATCATGCCGATAATAACGATACGGTCAATAATCTGCTGTGTTATTCTCCATCGGTGATGGTGACGATTTTGAGGTTTGAAGTCCTGGTCCGTGAACCGCTTCACATCTTCAGTAAACAAAAGGGAAAGAGAATAAAACAAGAGCTGCTGGCAAACCATTAGGAAAGCCTTTAAATTGCTTCCAGATCGAAAGACGAGGTCTCCCATGGAAAGATGGTGGCCGCTTCTGGACACATCCACTCGTACTCGCTCGTTGCCGTAGCATGGCCACTGTGGTGCAGCCTGAGTTTCGGGATGGGGCATAAGGCGTAATATCTTACCTCAAAATAAAAAGTCAGACTCCTGATAGCTTCAAGATGGGAGCCATTCGTGCCGTCGACCATATACGTACAGCCTGTGCTGGCCAGATTGAGGGACACCCCAAGCTGGCTAGTGCCGTCTGTCCGACGAGTGCTGAAGAAAATCGGTAGAAGTAAACTTGGATTCCTCTGCCACACACGAGAGCTTTCGGGCTCATGCCATCCCGATAATGTCTGTGGAATGACCGTCCTGGTGTTTGTACCTGCCACATAGTTGAATTTGTAGTCGAATAGATACCACCCGTCGAGAGGTGTACAAAATCCTGGGCAAGGTCGGTTGGAGAGAGCCACAGACTTGATATTGATAGTACCATCCGGAAGAACCTGCTCCTGCAATGTGTCGAGAGGAATTGCCAAACGGATGCTGAGGTATCTTCTGACCACGTCCGGTCCAAAAGTCCATCCAATATAACCTTCGCAAGCGAACGCCTGCGAAAGAACTGTGGTCAACGAGAAGATCGACGAAGTAAGTACGGCACAGACCGTCATGTTGATGCTCATTGTGAGAAGATACCGTCCTGCTACGCGAGCCACAAGTGTGCAGCCGGTGATGAGTGACGCGCACTTTAGGTTTTATAATATCAAGAGAGAAGAGAGACATCGTGGAACGATCTTGAAGACACCCCACTCCACTCCCATTCCATAGCACCTCCTGGTTGTGGCCAAGAGCCACAATAGCGATCAGGCGTTGCACTCTGCGGCGCTCATCAGATTCTGTCTCCTAAATCGTAAAGACCTCGAGCCGAATTTCCTGGAGGTAGCATACCACAGAGCTACGCCCGAAGAGGCGCTACGGTGCCATATGGTCAGGTAAATGGGCCTTGAGCCGCAGGCAGGCAGCCCAATGATGTTGCCTGTCGAGGCCACCACCTCAGAGAGAGGTTCAGCGTCCAGGAGACCATTGATGGTGGTCAAGGATTGAACTGGAGGTCACTTAGAGCGCCACACTTTGCAGTTGTGGGAATTATATTTCGAGTGACAGCGCGTGTCGTCACAATGTGACAACACGCGTCGAAGCCGATCGCGTCTACCAACACGAGGTTGCTTCTGACCGCGACCAGCTCCCCGACCATGTCATCACCACTCAGATACCCCCCGTCCGAAAACGATGCTGAAATGCAAGATGAGACGCCCTCACGGACACCGCGTTCTCAAGCACGATCATCGCAGGTGAGGGGCTCGAATGAACCGCTCTTCTTCGCTGGTACCCCGTCCGCCGCTGGGACACCACAGACACCGCACGGTGCGACGGTTGCGCGAAGAAATGTTGGGCTTGAGTCCAGAATCCCAAAGAGGACACCGCTCTTTATAGGTTCGCACTCTTCTTCCTGTTACCCCTCGTCTTGACACAATCATAGCTTCCTCGAGCCCCCTCAAATATTCCTCCCCGAGTAAAGGGACTCCCGTGAGACGTGTTGGCCGTCCAGCTCTCGACGCACTTGGCTCAGAACTAGATTCAGAGCCACTCTCCTTTCCTTCGTGAGTCGATGACGTTCGCTCAGCTGCATGGCTGCAGTCCCCCGCTACTCGTCCGTTAGGGGTGTGCGGCCCCTTACCATTCGAAACCGCAATCACGGTGTTATTTATGCTATACCGCCCTTCTCGTCGTTGCCATTCTTTTATCTCCATTTGCAGCCGCTTACTGACATCAAACTCGTCCAACTTTGACAGGAGCCCTGCACCCACAAGAACGCCTCGCAATCGTCGCGGAGATATTCACTCGACTTTAACCTTGACACCTTCTCGTCCTCGCCCGTCACGACCTCGTACCAACAATGTTGGAGATCCTTTCACGCCATCGTCTGATGTCGGATTTTTCCTGCCGTCGTCACAGCCTCAGCTATCGGCTCCCGCTCAGCCAGAGGAAGAGCCCGATGAGCTACGTGCTATATGGGGAACCACGGTCAACATTAACGCTACGATGAACTCATTCAAGGAGTTTCTGAAGGGCTTTAAGCCCAAATATCGCATCGCTCATGACAGAGCGCAAGGGCTGCCTACGAGGGCATCGGCGTCTCCTGAGGAAGTCGAGGAGGTTTTATACGAGACATACCTGCGGCGCATGCGGACGACTGGCGAGACAAACCTCAACCTCGACGCCGTTAATCTTCTCGCATACCCTCCCAGCAAGAAACTTTATATCCAGCTCATCAAGTGGCCTCAGGAGATCATCCCTACTATGGATCAGACTCTCAAAGATTATATGCTTGAGCTTGCGCAGCAGGATCAAGAGGATGGATACCCCGGCATGGAAGGCCGGGATGGCGAGGAAGAGATCGCAGACATAGCCAGCAAAGTTTACACGATCCGTCCCTTCGGGTTCCCGTCGGTAAACATGCGCGATCTCAACCCTAGCGGTGAGTTTTCTTCCAATGCTCGAAGTTTAAACCGCTCAGTTCTAGTGCAGACACGGACAAGCTCGTCTGTATTAAGGGCTTGGTCATTCGTGCGACCCCGGTCATCCCTGACATGAAGGTGGCTTTTTTCCGTTGCCTGACCTGCAATCATACCGTACAAGTTGAGATTGACCGGGGGAAGATTGACGAACCAGCCGTATGCCCACGCGACGTTTGCGCGTCACCTGGCTCGATGCAACTCGTGCATAATCGCTGCGAGTTCGCTGATCGGCAGGTTATTCGTCTGCAAGAAACACCTGATGCCGTGCCAGATGGCCAGACCCCACATACTGTCTCGCTCAGCGTCTACGACGAACTCGTGGATGTAAGCAAACCAGGTGATCGCCTCGTCGTCACTGGTATCTACCGTTCCGTTCCTGTGCGTGTCAATTCTCGTCAGCGTACAATCAAGAGCCTCTTCCGCACATACCTCGACGTCGTGCACATCCGCCTCGGTCATGACTCTCGTCTCGGATTCGACAAGTCAACACGCCCTGCAGGCGGCGACCGTATCCCAGGCGTCGGCGGCGACGGTGGTATCGAGGAGGAGGGACGTGACGGGAATGTTACACGGAGGGAAGAGATGGAGGCGAAGCTCAAGGACCTCAGCCAGCGCGATGACATCTACGAACTATTATCCCGCTCGCTCGCCCCCAGTGTCTGGTCTATGGACGACGTGAAAAAGGGTATCCTGCTTCAGTTGTTTGGCGGAACGAACAAGAGCATCGCGCGCGGTGGTGGCGGAGGAGGGCCAAGGTACCGTGGAGACATAAATGTTTTGCTTGTTGGTGATCCTGGCACGAGTAAATCCCAAATCCTGCATGTAGGCTTCTATCTTCTTTTTCTCTCGATCTGCTACATAGCTTCACAAACTTTCTTAGTATGTTCACAAGCTAGCCCCCCGCGGTGTCTACACATCTGGTAAAGGCTCATCTGCCGTCGGTCTCACAGCATATGTCACTCGTGATCCGGATACCAAGCAGCTTGTTCTTGAAAGGTAGAGGACGCTGGATAGTGCTCGGGTGGCCTAGATTGACGTGACTCTAGCGGCGCTTTGGTCCTCTCGGACGGCGGTGTCTGCTGCATTGACGAGTTTGACAAGATGTCAGAAGCTACGCGCAGCGTCCTGCATGAAGTCATGGTAGGCTCTTATGTGCAGGTCGCATTGGCACTGACCACTTACGCTCTTTATAGGAGCAGCAGACGGTCTCTATTGCGAAGGCTGGCATCATCACTACTCTGAACGCACGGACATCTATTCTGGCTGCCGCTAACCCTGTTGGTTCAAAATATGACGTCAATCTCCCCGTTACTAGGAATATTGACCTACCACCGACTCTCATCTCCCGTTTCGACCTTCTGTATTTGGTGCTCGACCAAGTCGACGAAACCACGGACCGAAAACTTGCTCAACACCTCGTCGGACTCTATCTTGAAGATACGCCCGAAACTGCCGGTCAAGATGTCTTGGTACGTACACCAGACCTTACTCAAACATCCTAGACGACGACGGAGTTCCATAGCCGCTCAGTGAACTATCCGCATACATCACCTATGCGCGAGCACACATCAGCCCCACAATTTCAGAAGAAGCTGGCGACGAGCTTGTGCGCTGCTACGTCAAGCTCCGTAATGTTGGTGCCGACCCGCGAGCTGCCGAGAAGCGCATTACCGCCACTACCCGCCAGCTGGAGTCGATGATTCGTCTGTCAGAAGCTCATGCCCGCATGCGCTTTGCACGAGAGGTAGAGCTCAGCGACGTGCAGGAGGCCTATCGGCTCATGCGCGATGCAATCCGGACCTCTGCACTCGACCCCACGACGGGTAAGATCGATATGGGTATGCTCAATACCGGCACAGGTGCGCAACAGCGTCGGCTTCGCGAAGACATGCGCAGGGCGCTGCTTGACATGCTCGGGACGGGTGGTTCAGCCGCCCGCGGAGTACGCTGGACGGACGCGGTTGCAAATCTTAGTAACCAGAGCAGCATCCGCGTTGACCCTGGAGAGTTTAAAGAAGTCATCAACGCACTTGAGAACGAGGGCCTTGTCAAGGTAGTCGGAGAGCGTGAGCGGAGGACGATTCGGCGCGTGGATGGGGGCTGAACTTGATCGGCAATGGCCTACTGTTATTTTGATCTCCGTCGGTTTGCTTTTCGAGCTGTGTGTTGCTGTCGTTTGCATGTACCTAAAAGCTTCTGTATGTATAGGAAACCTGCGGCAAAGGCCACGATTCCATTTGTGTGCAAGCAATGGCCTGTCTGATCATAGCGAGCAGTCGGCCCTCCCATCAGGGCAAGAGTGCTAGCATCATGATTCGCTGGCTATCCGTGACACGGCTTCAGACAAGGTCCTCCTGGCAAACTCCTGTGTAGGTGCGTCGTTAAGCTGCTCAAAGTGTCTAGTGCATCGATGCTTATCGTTCTGGGAAGTGGATTGGATCCTCATACGAGTCTAACGGTGAATAAGCTATCGAATGCGGTTTACTATAGCCACGGGAAACTTGGCCACTAAAGAGCGAGGTTCGTGATCGTCAGCGCATCATCTCGATGTGTCCCTAGGTTTTGACCCTGTTAACCGTTTCCTCGGGGTCTAGAAGGCGCTGCTGATGGGATTCGGATGCGTCCACTAGGATCGTTTTCCTCGCACCTTTTGCTGCACACAACTGCTTGGGATACGAAAACAGGGAACTGTCTTGGAGATCTGTCCTTGCAACATATCAGAAATCCAGAGCGAACTTAATGTACACCAACGGTTCAGATGCCCGTCGGCGCATCGCCCACATCATGATAATGCATTCCAGGCAGCAGCCAATGACACCGCGTATCGCCATCTCGATGTCTCCGCGTCTCTACTGGTCCATCATCCAGTAAAGGTCAGAATATCGGTCTGCACACTTGAAGCGCCCATATATAAAAGTAGGGTGTCGCTAGAGCGCTGCCTACAACACCCTTCCGTTTGACCTTCATTACGGGCTACAATCATTGTGACTAACACTCGTCTTTGTAACCCTTCTTTTCAGCTCGGAGCACAGTTCGTCAGCTGTTCTGCTACCCCACACTCGTTCTCGTCTATTCAACCCCGTCCTCGAGATGTCTCTCTCTCGAATTGGTAGGTAGACTGCTTCTGCAGGGCTTTTCATCCCTACTGACGCACCGGTACTGTGGTAGGTCGTGTCCTTGTCTCGCCGCGCCGCGGCGTGTTCTTTACTGCTTCTCGTGCGTGCTTGCGTTGTTTATTCCAACAACTATATTGATATTTGAATACCAGGCTACAGTTTTAGGGATGGCATTACCGCTCTGCTTACTCTGTGGAGTCTCGTTCTGTACGTATCTGTTTCCAGGTGAATGCCAATACATGTACACTGACCTCTTCGTAGTATCGTACGCTCTTAAAAGAATTGTTACGAGACAAGCTTACCTCTCTTATTTCCTCAGGCGGGTCTCCTACGTCTAACAGTCCTCGACAGCATTGGCAAGTGTACCATCGTTCTATCTATGGAGCCCGCGTGCCGCGCACTAACAACCGAATATCATCTAGGGAGCGACGCGTCGATGTCTCCGCTGTCCGTCATGCTCCTGATGATCTACGGTGGCGGCATTTTCATCCACATCTTTGGCATGTGCGTATCCACCTGCTTTGTACGTCCCTACCCATGGCCAATCCATCCTGATTCCCTGATGCTGATTAATACTCTGCTTTGAATACGCAGAACTGCCTCCAGGACATCCGCGCAGATGTGATGCTCGCGCTTCTGTCGTCCCTTTTCGTCCTCTTCACGTCCATAGTCCGCGTGATCATCCACACGGCCATAGACAAGGATATCATCGGGGAGTGTGTTGCGATTGCGGCTGGCGATCAGCTCACGACGCGTCTGGGCGTCTGGGGTCCATCACTCCCCGCGTCGGCGCTCCCGCTCGCGCGCAGTGTCGCCGTGAACTGTACGTTCCGTTCTCTCCCTTGCACTACCATGGAATTATTCTAACTGAATGCGCACATATATGTAGATTGCGAGCGGTGTTTCCTGCATGACGTCGTATTCGAACTTGGCATTCTCGCTATCTCATTGAGCACGTTCCACTTTCAGCTTGCTGTGTCCTCCATGTCCTTACATCGCCAACAGTCACCGCCCTCGCCCTAATCGGCCTCATCGTATGGGATAACATGATCAAAGACCGCGAAGACCGCGCACGTGCGCGTCTCGACCCTATAGATGCACGTAATCCGGTGCAGGACCTCGACAACTTCAAGGCGCGAGCCTGACAGACGTTCATTCTCCTCGGTCTGTTGACCGGCTCGCAGACCATCATTTTCCTCTTGTTGGTCTCTTGCGCGGCTGGGAACCTCGCCGCGCCTGGTCATACCGTGTCTGAGTCCCCATCCCCTCCTGCGTGTCTCATTCTTGTTGCCATTCACTCGCTCGCTTGCCCGTGGCCTCGCGCCTCGAGTAAACAGTGGACGCGCTCGCGCGCCATTATTTATTAGCTATTATAGTGATAGTCATACTAGGCAACATACGATTGTCATAGTAGGTAAGTTAAACGGAGCAGAGCAGAAAAAGACACGCCTATTGTCTCACCTATCGGCCCCAAGGCCTCTCCTGCAGCTACCACAAGCACCACAGATACTGGTGACCGCTTACTCTGCAGTGCCCTCGACGATCTCGCGTAGCAGCGGGGCAGTCACTTTGCGTGTCGCCGATGCGTCGCCTTGCTCGTATACACGACTAGCGAACCCTTCGAGCTCGCACGTATACCGCTTCCCGTCCTTCTTCTTCAGTCGGAGCTTATCACAGCCTTCGAGGCCCGCCCAGAGCCGGCCCTGAAGGTCATTGCCGCTGCTGCCGGAGCGCACGAGCCATGCCTGCTCGCGACGGTGACGACCGCGCCCACCGAAGCGGCTGTCGTCGCGCCATGTTGTGAGCACTCCGAGGATGTCGAGCTTCTGTAAATCCATATATGCTACGCAGGCATCCCAGAAATTCTCGTGCGCACGGCCCGACGCGGACGCTGACGCAGAGGAGCGCGGGCGAAGATCAGCCAGCCAGCCTTTCAAGCCGCGAGGCACGGTAGCGAGCCCAGCATGCAGCGAATATGAGGGGTCCCACGAGGGCGTGAACGTATATTCCTTGTAGTCGCGTCGGAGGAGGTCGCGCGGGCTAAGATGCTCGATGTCGGACTTCTTCGAGTGAAGCATATCGCTTAGCTCGCGCAGCGCGCGGGCGGCACCGCTCTCCTTGGATTGATCAAACGCAGACGGGAATATTGACTCAAGGCCAGCGAGCGGGATGAGCCAGTTCGCCGCGTCATGATCAACGGCAATGGCTTTACCACCGTCCTTGAGTGCGTGGGTGTCGATGACGATGGCAGAGAGTAATAGGAAGGCCAGCTCTTGCGGGAGGCTGATGTCAGGTACGGCCTTGAGAAGTCGCGTGACGAGCGACGAGCAAGAGCCAGCAGGCTCGACTATCCGCGGGTCGGCGTCGAGGTGCGCACCCTCATCCTCATGGTGGTCGATGATTGCGGTGACTTTGGACTCGACACCGAGCGGACTGGACGGCGTTCGTCCGGAAGTTGAAGAGATGTCACGTTCAGGAGGTGAGGATATATGTATGAAGCGGGCTGCAAGGCAGTTGTGGTCGACTAGCGCGAAGCTCTCGCCCGTAGGGGCTGGCATCTCGTCTCCGGTGAGTAAGATGTCCGGTTTAACGCCGGCGTGCTCAAGGGCATAAAGATTTTCTGCACGGAGGTGAAGGTCTTCGCGCGGCGTTTGAAGGAGCGGAATTGTAAGCTGGCTGAGGTGCGTACTGGCGTACCATGCGAAAGCGAAGGCAGAGGCGACCGAGTCCAGGTCTGTGAAAATGGAGTTAGCTGTGCATCTTTCGTACGCGAACCCGGGCATGTGCTTCGTCGTCATCGGCCGGTAGCATGAGGTGTATGATCTAGGGCCAACCGGACCCGGAACAAGAAGCGACAAAAAAAACGCACCTCCGGCTTCGTTGCCCATTACAACTGTCCATTGCTTGGCCTGGCGATGTTCGAGCGCCCGTCGATAATTGACCTTCTGGAGTTCGAGGAAATGGGGAAGATCACGGGTTGGTGCGTCGCTCGGAATGGCGCGATCCTTTGATGTCGGAGACACCTTGCGATTGAAGACGGACAAGCGCCGGATGATGGATGACGGGGAAAATGAAGGAGAGGTGGAGGGCGGGGAGAGAGACATGGAGACGAATAGAAACTTCGACGAGCGAATCCCAGTCAACGTTACGGTCGGTGCGAGTGGGCGCATGCTGGCTCGACCCGGCCGCGTCAGTCCTCCCGCGTTTCAATTTTCAAGCTCCGCGTGAACAAAGCCACAACCGGCCGCCATGTCATATGTCGGCCTTGCAGTAGTCAATGCATGGCTGGTGACGGGGAACACATGTTGGAAAGGCGTCGAGGTAAGATGAGCGGTAAGGAAAGGCGAGACAAAGTCTGATGCTGTCTGACACCCCTTGCGCGATGGAACGGCCCGACCTTGGCCCGACCTTCCCGACTTCCCTTGATCTTCTTAGCCGGCCGCCACAATCCTCTCTCACGCTTAAACCCCGTCTCCCTATTCCTTATCTTCTCAGGATTACACTCCCTGTTTATTCGGAAGCCGTCGATTCTTCCCCGCATCTGTCTGACGTCCGAGCGCCATTGGAAGTCGAATGCTTCGCACACCCCAAGAGCGTCCAAGTCCTCATAGCTCTTCTGAACAATTTGGTCGAGAGACTGATGGTTGCCGCGTGACGATTGCCAATTAATAGGCCAGACCGAAAAACGACATGGGTCCCTACCGTGACACCCAGGGCTCGCAGAGCTCGAGAGTGCCACTAGTACTCATAACCGTACTTATACGTCTCAATCGATCCGCCGATGATCAGGCGCTTGATGACCAGTCATGACCGCAAGCGGCAAGACGCTGCATTCAATGAAAAAGAAAAGTAAGCATAGGTATGGGAAGAATGTCAGCCAATGGCTGTCGTGCACGAAAAGCTGCGCACGAGAGCGCAGGGCGTCCGCACCATCGGCGGCGAACTGCAGTCAGGCACGCCGCACATGACGGAGAGATGCGCCGGCCAGATGGACCGGCGAGCCCGCCGCCGCGGCGCCGCGGAGAATCACGTGCCGACGCGACACGACGCAGCTATGGCATCGGGCGACATCGCACCAACATCTGTATCCGGCCGGGTCCACGCCAGGGGCTTGGCTACCTCAATCTTGACTCCTGTACGGTTGTATTCAACGGCAGCGTACACTTCAGTTTCTCCTGAGAACACAAAAGTATTCAAGATTCGGCACTCTCGTTTAAATCCGTAGCTTCGCCACGTACTACTTCACTACCAAGTTCACCATTATGGCCGAACATGGCGCCGAGTCGTACCGCGAAAGAATGATTCGCAAGATCAAAACCGAGCCTCTTGTTCCCCTCGGTGCATTTCTATTCTATGATTCTCCCAACTTCTCCGTCTTGCCGCTTTGTATTTACATTCATTCTTCACAGGCGCTGCCGCGACGACCGCTGCCCTTCTCATCGCCGTCACCAAGCTCCGCAAGGGCGACTCGCGCTCGTTGAATACATGGCTTCGCGTCCGGGTCATCGCCCAAGGCCTCACCGTCGTGGCGATCTGCGCCGGTAGCGCAACATTCGTGACCCACAAGCCCCCAACACCCGAGCAGCTCGCAGCCAAAGCCGAAGAGCGCCACGCAAAGGAGCGCGTCGAATTTGAGGAGCGCATGCGTGCGGCGGAAAGGGCTGAGGCAGCCGAAGCGGGATTCAAGCCGCAGCTGCTGAAGAGGAAGACGTTCGCGGACAAGAAGGGAGAACTCGCGCCGCCGCTGCAGGTCGAGGCGAGTGGGGACGCAGAAACAGCAAAGGCTATTCCGAATGCAGATGCGAACAGGGGTCCAGCTACTGCGGCGTCGGGTGGTAGCTGGTGGTCGATGTCGAGCTGGTTCGGGTCGGGTTCAGGGAAAAAGGACAGCTGAGCGCCTTTTGTAAGTATGTGTCCCGCTGCTTCCACTTGTACACTACACACATTATATCCTACCACTCTTCATCTATCTGTCGCGCATCGGCATGCCCTCTCTTCGCATGTGGGATGCATCTGGTGTCTGCTGGCGTGTGGCCTCGAGGCAGATAAGCCGGCATTCCTTGCAAGAGCTTGAATAGGGCGAGGCCAAGAGCTTCCTAGCCACCATGAAGAGTAGAGATGAACACGATCTCGTCCCCTGACTTCAGTTCATAGTCCCCCTCGCCTTCGAGCTCCCAGTCTGTATCGTTCACCAACACCAGGATCCCTGGCCGCCTAAACATCGCCCTCCATCAGCTCTCTGAGTACCGTCCCAATAAATGACCACGCACACAGTCTCGTTCTCCACAAACAGCTCCGCGCGCTCCTTCAGCAGATTATCCTTGAGCCAGTGAATCAGAAACGTGATGTTCGCCGGCCTAGGCGTCCTCGAGCCCGAATCTGGAACCCTGCTGGACGGTACGTGCGCCGGCAACGCGATCCTGTGAGAGCGCACATTGTCGAAAAGAAGCTCCAAGCCGCCTCCGAATTCGACTTTGAGATTGAGCGTGGCAGCCATGGGTGTGCAATGGGTGGTTCAAGACAAATACTCGATCGTGGACTGGCTTTCGCTCACTCGCCGCGGCGTGTACATATGCAGTAAGATCAGATCACGTTTTGGGCGACGAAGTATCGGCACATCGCCACCGGGACCAGTAGGTACGAATCTGCGCACGTCGCTCACTCCATTGCTGAGAGATCGGTGACTATAGCAGCGACTTGTATGTAGTACCGGGTCGTAGAGGGTTGGAAGATGTGACTCCATATAAGGAGTATGTCAACATTCGATGCTCAACTCTTAACTCCAGTCCGACTGAATTTCTCCGTTATGTGCGCGCCCCCCGGCCTGAGCATGGGGACGTCCGGGCTCCTCGTCCGGTGGGAGTCTGATGCGTCCCTGCGATCGGCTCTTCAGACACGTTACCCAGACAGTCGCCATTAGGAGCGTCAGCGGGTGGAAAACAGTGAATATTACTGCCGTAACCTTGCGAGTGGTCAATTGGCAATGTGATACAGGGACGTCAAGAATGTGAGTGTGCTTACGAAAACGGGCGCTGGCTTGTGTTCGCTAGACCAAACGGCGACGTCGACCCATGTGGCGCCGGCAGCCCATACGATGTCGCGCCGTGCTGCGATAATGAAGAGACCGACCAGGTTGACGGAGATCATCACGGCGAAGCCTTCCCACTGGTAGTTGTCGTGGTGGGCAGGACTTTGGCCATGTCCGAGGGTGATGCTAAGTCAAAACGTCAATATTTGGGTTCATAAGAGGGGAAGCTAGAAGAACACGTACAGCAACGAGTAGGGGAACAATAAGCCAACAGTAAGGATGAACAGAAGCCGCATGGGCGCATGGATAAAGACGATATCCAAAGGCCGTGCGAACGTCGGTTCATGATAGATGATGAGGACCATGTTTGCGTAAAGAAGCGCCAGGGCTTGAATGCCGAGAAGAGCCGTAGACGGAATCCACCATTGCAACGTCTTCCGAGATGGTTGGTGACACGTCGTGACAGCGAGGGAATACACGAACCCATGATATCGCCCAGGCTGCCATGATCCAGTTTGAAAAGACAAGGGCATGGCCGACCCCCTTGACCACGGTTTTCTGCGTGCGAGCGAGTATGGGTGTGGTGGATTACGCAATGAAAACACGCCCTACCTTTGTCTCTGTCTTCGTGACAATTACAAGCAGGAGGCAATAGCCGACCTGCAAGACGTATATGGCGAGTATATAAAAAGCGACGACCGGGACCGACGGAGAGATAGATGCAGGGTGCCATCGAGTGATGTCACCTGTCCTCTCAGGATATTAGCGAAGTACCCTCAGATCGAGTCCAGATGACAGACCAAGAGACGGGTGGACCACAAAAGAGCACACGGCCACGGTGACAATATTAGCAAGTAAGGAGAGGGGCGTAAGAACCTGCAGTCTGCTCACAACAGTTAGCGTACGGGAGACTGCCGCCAGTTGACTGGTAAACTGACCGGATGAGAGACATGTACTCCCGTACAGCAGGGTGGCTGAAATCAATGGGGAAATAGTCATCCGCCATCTCAAATCAGGCGACGATTTGAATTCGAGTGCGGTATGGTGTTGGTGGTAGCAGGAAGCAAAGAGAGTTGCTCGGCGCTGAACATGACGATGACGGCGGGTGGAGGGCAGAGGCAAGGCGGACAAGTGACGTCACGCAATTGACACCGAGGCGGCCGACCGGGGCTTATGTTGTTGCGCATTGATGTCCAGTGTCAATGTTTTCAGTTTCTCGTCCGTTCTCACATCCATTCTGGCATGCGTGTGCGCTGCTCGTTCAGAGGCTTACAGTACGTGTTTTATATATGACAGGCATGATCGCTGTATTTCTTCAAGCAGAGTCGCTCGCAGACCAATTCCTCCCCGTTTGCTCATACGGCGTGCACCGTGCGATAGTAAATGGCCATGCGCTCGCAATATTCTGCGTCTCGTAATTATCGCTGCATTGTTAAGCTCTGATCTGCCGCTCGAACGCGCGAATTTACGGTATACGGTGTAAGGAATTACAAGCTTCAACGTCGCTTCTGAGGAAGACCGCCGCACAGCCCGCGGATTATGGGTACGGCAACACACCTGGGGCCGTAGCGTGGCTTTAACGCGTCCTCAAAAGCCGGTTTCCTCATTCCTAGGACAAGTTGATCGATGACCCTAGAACTCTCTATGTGCTGCGGGGACAAGGGCTGCCTCATGGCGAACACGCCCTTTCCGCGCTGTACGCATTTGCTGGGGTTAAAGCAAGCCGGAGCAAGGGGATTCTGAGCTTGTGTGCTCCCCGCATACATCCCGCTTGCTCCCATGGTCCCCCGCCACGCTAGCTACCACCAGAAGCCCATCCGTGCTGCTCGAGGCCAAAGCACAGTCCCGTTTCCTTCAGCATCGTCCATCCAGCGTCAGCTCAGTGCCTTATCGTACATTGATGTCAGTACGCTCGGATACTCGTATCAAGAGGCCTATTCTCGTCTGCACGTCAATAATGATAAAACTTCTACACCTCGGCACTCGCGATCGCCTGCGAGCTCAACGTATAGTCGCCGCTACCGGTCCATTGGGCCTGACTTGAGCCCCGTCGCGGAGGTTGAAGAAGACCGCTCCCGGTCGAGCCGTCATTATCGACCGCCCACTTCCCCCCGCATCACCCGTCGTTCCCGTACGACCCCTTCGATGAGCACAACATTCCATGACGACCCATTCCTCGAGGAGATCACCTTCGCTTACTTGGCTATGAGGCCATCGCCACGTGCAGAGGCTCGAAAAGCAGAAGCCATGAGGCGAGCAAAAACCTCAAGACGAAAAGGGATGCTTAAGCGTGCTGTGGGAGCCACCGGGCGCGCCATAGCGTCACTTTACAATAACATATCCTGCCCTTCATTAAGAAGGTACATTGTATAGATAACTAGAGGTGAGCATTGTATCGTATACAGTACCATTGGGCTCACCCGCACATCATAGGTGCCGCCGAGAGTGTACTGAGGCTTCTGCTGGACGGCTATGTCGAGTACGTATATTTTCATCTTCAATATCATCGACTAATGTATACGTTCGCTAAGTTTCTCTTACGGCACGTTCTTTGTAACATCGTTCTGCCCCTTCGTTTAGGTGACAGAATAGGCCAAGAGTTCGTGGTCGCTAGTCGCAGTCGCGCATGCAACCACACACACCGACCTCCGTTACTATACAACTGCTATCTGCACACACGAGCGCTCCCTTTCGTACTTCCACACCATGCCTGGTTGACTCTCGGATTTCGGCCACGCCCCCGCTGACCAAGGTTACCATGGTCGTATCGGCTCAAAATGTTGAACCTGTCTTCGCTTCTGCATCTGCCACTTTATCTAGCGGTGATGACACAGCGATTATTACTGCTGAAATGGACCCCGTCTCCGTCCCAACTATCGTTTCCTCACTTTCCCCGACACAGACCGCTCGCCCCCGATCCACTTCTACCTCGCACACGAACAATACTCCTCTCTCCTGTCAAGCGACACAGAATTACTTTTATTGGCGTCTCACCCCGTCCGCTATTAACGGAGAGGCGTGCCGGCCTCTTCGTGCTCGTCAGCTATATCGGTGAGGGTGGCCGTGGTCGTACCTTCGCCACCCGCGACAAAAGCACCGATAAATGTGTTTGCACGTAAGTCTGTGATAAGATTAAAGCCTCCGAATTCCAACTCACTAATTTTTCCTCTGCGTCGAGAGCTTGCTGCCTACAAGGCTATCGCCGAGATGGAATACCCTTTTATCATACTGGCATACGGAATCGGAATCCTCGGGCTCCAAGATCTCTAGAATTTTTACTCGGTGATGGTTAGTTGTATGCGAACTGCTTTCGTATATTATCAACAAACTCTACTGATGGTAGATGATGGACTGCTCTTTCTGTGAGCTCTGTCAAAGCACAGGTGCCTCACGTCCCAGGCGTCGCGAATTCGCAGCCCAGATCGTAGCGACCGTCTTTTTTCCACTGTCCAATCCTTTTTAGGTACTCGGTATCGATCACCCTCATCATTTTGGCATCGTTCGCAGTGACCTTAAGGCCGATAATACCCTCATCTCTCGCAGCGACGAGGCCCAGACTGCCGACTTTGGATCCGCGTTCATTCACCAAGGCGCCGTGGAACGCGGAGCCAAGTATTGCACGGATGCTTACTTCACACCGGGCTTCATATTGCCTGAGGTACACGAGATCCGCTCAGCCCAGCAAGCCGGTGACTTGACGGAAGGGCTCGGTTATGGCCTGGAAGTGGACTGGTGGGGTCTTGGATGCATCCTCTTCGAAATCGCGATGGGGCGGTCGCCGTCCCTGAGATGCGCATTTGGATATACGATTGAAGGATATCTGCTTGCAATATGAATGGAGGCGGACTGGTATCGGCTGCTGGACCGCGCCGGGGCAGTGATGTTTTGCGCGACGAGGCGATTGTATTTTTCGCGGTCCGCGCTATGTTCCTATTTCCCATCTTTCTCGCTAAATACTTCGGTCATAGCTGCTGCAGGTCGATCCTGCAGAACGCTGGGGCCTCTCCCGGCTCCCTAACGGGCAGCCCTTCACATGTCCGTCAAATTAGCCGCAGTGACGCGCTCGATTACCATTGCGCGTGGGCGTCTTTCTGAGCATCCGCGGTTCACCCGTCGAGACGCTGACGTCGAGGAGTTCTGACCTTGTCGAAATCACCAACCCCCCCTAACTGTACACATTTCAGTCCACCGACCTATTAGAATGCTATTGCGACTTCACTTGGGTCAACACCCAGACGCTCTGGACGGTCTAGGATAAGCCACAGGACCCACTCACCCATTCCGGGCCGATCCAGCAGGTATAGCAGCACGTCCTCTAAAAGTCGCCTTCTCGCTAAGATGGCTCGGAAATCCAGCGCCTGTTCTTATTTTTCCGCCGAATTGTGGGACCCATTGGTGGATGCGCTTCGCGTCTTCGTACTTTCCGCGGATGTGACATGCCCACGCTGTCAAACAAGGCAAGCACAGGGGGACGCGGGCTGTTCTTTCGACTAATCCGTTGTACAACACTGCGCCTCGTTCTCCCTCGCTCACGGCTTCCTGCTGCCAACTTTTCATTTATGCTCTTCGCGACCTTCTTTTTTGTGCTTCTCCTGTTTCAGCCTCGATTTTCGTTATTTATGCTCTCCTCGTCTACCTCAGAGCTGTATTCAGCCCCTTCATTTTGCTTCGCTTCTCATCGATATCGCGCGCTACCCTATTTGGTGTATTTTCCGTATTTCTCTGCACCTTACGCGCCTGTTACTGGTCTATACCTGCCACCCCAGTCTACCCCCGATGTACCATTACTCATTCGCAACGCGTCACCTGTCATAGTTACTACCAAGTTCTCCGCGCACGAATGGCAACTCGCCGCCTTTCGGTTGTTCGACCACTCTATCACACGTTGTCCTCCATTCTTTAATATGACCCCTGTTTCCACTGAGCGGCGCCAGTTCTCCACCTCCGCGCCGCACCACTCAGAAAAGCGCTGTCGGAAGTCCAACTAAACCAGCCAAGCTCGTCCTGTACCGAACGATGTAGTGATATGCGTTCATAGAACCGCGAAAAACAATGCCGGTGCGCCACCATCTCATTCAAGTCGGTCCGACCGAGTAGACGACCAGATGTCTCAATTTCAGACTTCATATCTTTAGCGAGCACACGCACCGTCATGACGGCAGGACATGCCTTTGACTGCGCACCGCAACTAGTAGGTGAGCTGGGGCGCTGCAGAGACGTGTGCCTGCAAAGCTGGATTGCTTAAGACTAGCATTTGATGGCGTCCGGAAACTTGCGCACCCGGGACTATGGGCCTGGGTCGCACTGCCAGTGGGTGAGAAGGGACACGTGAACACTTGAGGATAAACCGGTATGCCATCGTCGGACTAAAAAATAATGTTCGAGGGCAACAGATAATAGGTGGATGTATAAGGAGATACGAAGACTGGAAGACGTCGGGCGGGTGCGTCTCCCGATGTTCGCGAGCGCTTGCTACTTGCCGCCCACATCTACACTCGCACCCGATATGCACGCTACCTTGTTATAGTGCCATCAAATTGTGCACTAGCTCGCGCACAGGAACATCTGTGCCTCCTTAATCCCACAGATCGGGCTGGAAGACAATAAACCCGAGCAGATATAGGAAGCCGGCGCGGTCGGGTGCGAAGTCAGTGTCGAGTGTGGTCATAGGGCCTTGCACATAGGATAATCGAGGAAGGGATGGTGGCAGGAGCCCTGTAGGTGAGAGCGTCCGGACATTTTTCATTCCCGCGCAAGCTACAGTCAGGGCGGCAGCTGCTAGACACGATGAGCGGCGTGACGATGTCTACAACCCGGCCCCTGGACCGCGAACACGTCCGAGGATACTCGGACGTCGGAAGATACTCGTGGACATCGCGAAGGAAAAGGGTTCGCTACCACTGGTGAGAACGCGAGCTAGCAAGCGGAGTTGGCACGATGTGGAGCTTAAAAGGTTCCAGAGGTACGGGGTCCATGTGGCGGAAGTGAAGAGGTGAGAGCGAGCTCGCCCCGCCGGGCGATAGCTTGGAGAGAAGACATGCGAGAACGAGCAGAATTGAGCCAAAATCGCAAAGTTTGTTTCAAGGTGTGAATAGGGGTGCTGTTGGGGTAGGTACCAGAACAGGTGGATGTCTGATGAGCATCAGACGAACTTTCCAATGCTCTTCCTCGGCAGGAAATCGACATTAAGGCATGCGTCTCAATACGTCGGGGGAAAGTTTAATTCCCTGGTCATTTGGGTACCGGTGGAAGCGTGCAAAGTGGGTAGTCGTGCGTTGCCAGTCCGTCTTCAGGCGATAGCCTGCTGGCTACACCACCCGTTGTGGGACGACCCGGCAAGTTCATGATTGCTCCGAAGTCAAACAACGTGCAAGGCATGGCACGTGCCAGCGATCGGAAGTAGGCGGTTCATGTGAAACTTTGATCACGTGCACTTTTAAACCTGGGTTTGTTCAAACATTGTGTCGTTTTAGCGAAGGACAAAGGCAGCATTTTCTAAGTGTTATAAGGCAATCAGAGAGTACGACGAACGATGGGCTCAAGGACGAACCCAAGGTCCTACGCGGTTCTGTGCATAACAACTGCGTCCTCATAGAGCACAGTATCGTATTGAGAGGGATAGTGGGCGCTTGGTGTGACGAGCCTGAGGGGGAAACTATCCGATATTCACGGTCTCGCGGACCCTGTTACCCAAGCCGTGCGACAAGGGTGCAGTGAGTCTGAAAGGCCTTGCGCTAGCGCCGTCTCTTAAGATCCTGGGGAGATATCCTGCAACAACGATTGCAGTGCTCAGATACCTGCTAGCTTGCCGAGGTGATGAAAGCGCCTGAGGAGTGCTTCAGCCAGAAAGAAGAATATTCACAACCTTGGCCAGAGGAGAGGCGAATCCGTTCGTTCAGCTTAAGCTTGGCGAACCTCGTGCGTCCCGCCTAAACAGCCACAGAAAATCGGCGAGGCTGCGGCAAGAATAAGCCAGACTACAGACTATTGGACTTGCGCAATGATACGCGGGCTCTAGAACGTGCACACCTATCTGCGAGCTCGACATGCGACTACAGCAGCGTTTCTGTCAGGAAGCCAAAAGAACTCTGCACGTTGAGGCTGCGGATCATTTATGATACCAGCGCACAGAAACGTAGCATAACTGCATAAATGTCTTCCAGGTCAAATTTGGGCGAGGCCAAACCGAACTCAGTCTTCGGCCCGCGATGGTGATGTAGAGGGCCGTGTGGCGGCCTTAGCCACCCGTTTCTGACGCGCGTGCTACCGGTCATCACAAAGACGGCAGTCTCGTAGCATGCGTCTTGGCCTGATAAGGGCTTGTTGATTGCGCTGCTGCGGCTGGGTTGTTAAGCTAGATGGACGCTATGTCGGAACAGCACAAGCAGGCCGTAAACCCGCGAGCCTGAGCACGTGGGGGTCACGCTTGGAAAGTCTGGGCTCAATCATGACCCGCGCAATAGAGAGCAGCCACCCCATTTGCCATGGGACAGGGAGCAACGGCAGCGAGGGGCGAATGCTGTTGGTCGTCACCTTTTGAAAGGCAGTAGAGACAGCAATCTGCAAGGTGGCGGTGACATGCCGTTTGCAAGCAATGATCTCTAGGCTGATGTCTGCCCACGATAGTTAAGAGCGATACGACCAGCTGGCCAGTGTTCCCGATCTGCGACGATCAAGAGAGATTTTGGCAGCAGCACTATATATGGGTCTGGGCTGGCCTGCGCTGAGATGGCGGGGAATGAAGGGAAGCATTCACACAACTCGTTGTGCACGGTGCTCCGCTTGACAACGATGGGCAATAACTCGGGGATGCGGAGGAAATAGCGGTTAGGAATGGGAATTAAATGCCGGGCGTGAAAGGGTGCAGGACGCGTGATTGGCTGTGACGTTATGACCGGTAGATGAAGGGCGATGAGTGGAAGGAGAGCGGACAGCAGGGGGCATAAGAAGAGGTGGGTTGGGAGTCCCATAAAGGGATGCAGATGTCCGAGTACGGGGGTTTAATGGCGAAATGGTGGGGAGACGAAGAGCCATGAGGCCGGTAAGGGTCCATGATACGTGATTATCCAAGGGGCTGGGGATGGTCTGGTCGGCTCCGGCAGTCGGCGGTAGATTCTGCATCTGAGTCTCGACAGTCTGGCGTCCTCAAGCGCTCGAAGTCCCCGTCAAGCTGTGGAATAAATAATAACGACATCGGACCGTACGTATACACTCCCCCCACCCGCCCACTTGCCGCGCTCCGCTTCTCACCTCCCTCCCCAGGTTGCTCCTTACGTCCTTTTCCCTCATGGCAGGACGCAGTAGCACATCTAGCGCAAGTACGGCCTACCGCCTAAAATCCAGGACATCCGAGCTGTCGGACCTTCTGCGACGTCGCGATTCGAACCCCGCGGCCTCCATCTCGAACAATGCGCTCTCCGACTCGATGCTGTCAAACGCACCGCATAGCAACAGCGCCTCGAAGACAAAAAGGCGGATACCTTTCCTGGGTTTGCGGAAGAAAACGGAGGGTCGGGCGAGTGGGTGAGTGAAACCGTCCACGTCAATGACGACTGACGCGCTGCAACGCGTCGCGTCTTTTTTCCCCTCACCTGCTCACTTTCTCGGCTTTAGGGCTGCCGCGAGTAGCATCCCGGCACCTCGACCGTCTCTGCCCGCGTCTCCCTCCGTCGTTTCCGTACAGACATCCTCGTCTCCACGTTCCCATACCCTCGCTCCATCCAATTACAGCTCTAGGCTCACCGACGGACGCGCAGCCTCTCCAGCGACCCTCAAGCCGACTCGGTCCTTAACGCCGACGTCTTCCCAGATCCAATCGCCGACGAATCCCACCAGCTCGCTACCTCGCGCCATAGCTCTTGAGCAGGATACCGCCATCGAGAGTCCTGCCATCACTGTATCTGAGCCCATAGCTGAGCGAAAGAAGACCGCTAGATCGCCCGCTTCTAAGCCTTCATCTGTCGGGTCTTCTCTGCGGCTCCCGCAGGCTCACGTCCGCGGGAGTTCCGACCAAAGTTCCGACGTAGACTTCCCGTCCGGATCCAACGCACTTAGCGACAGTGAAATAAGCAGAACGACACCTCGAGATCGAAAAGGTAGCTTCCTTGAGCGGTTCAAGGGCGGCAAGACAGCTATTTCCAGATCGTCGACCATATCCGCCGCTGCCGCACCACGCCGGCCTTCTTATCTCCTCTCTCTTTCTACTTCATCACCGTCTCACTCGCGTCTCCACGCTCGTGGCCCTTCACACAGCTCTAAAGCACCTTCAGCCAGTTCTCAGGAGCTGGAGGCTGTTTTGCAGATTGGAAAGGATCTTCCTTTTATTCCAGCCTCTCCCGCAACTGCTGGTCCGTCATCGGCGCGCACTAGTCCCTCTTTAGGCGGTCGTAGTAGCAGCCGTGCATCAGGCCTTCCCGCACCTTCCCGGACACCGTCAACTTCTCTTTCCTCTGCCCGTGCGCCCTCTGTCGCATCCGTCCGCGCATCCGATCGTACGTCGGACTCACCGAACTCTTCACCCCGAATCGCTACAGTACTGCCTTCTAAGCTCGGGCCCGCTCGGCAGACTGTGCGGACGACGGGCGTGCTCGGGAAAGTATCTCCCGTCCGCTCTTCGCCATCCCCCAGCGGGTCTGGCTCCACTTCTTGGCTGCTGACCAAGAGCGCCCCGAAGACTTCGCAGAATGCTTCCACGGTTTCGGAGAAGGAGAGCACGGCTACGCCGTCAGCGCGGACAAAGACCCCCCCGCCGTCCGCTGCGCTCAGAGTCCCGGCAGTAAGTTTTCATTTTACTTTGATTTCTCCGCCAATTTCATGTCTGACAACATGTTCTTCGGTTTCACAGACACGCGCCCGCTCATCCTCGGATTCGCGCACGCTTGAGACGGCAGCTGCCGACCAGGCCTCGCTCTCCGCCACGCCCTCGCTCTCGGCCGCAACCGGCGCGAAACAGCTCCGTCAATCGTTCCACGCGCCTTCCCCGGCCAGTGCCCCCCCGCGTGGGCCGCTACCCAAGCCGCCAGGGGTCGAGCCTATCATAGGCTTGCAGCAGACGTCGCCGCGGACATTGCCCAGCATGCCATCCATGACCTCGAGCCTCTCCTCCACATCCGCCTCCGCAACCTCGATTAAAACCCTTGCAACAACGGTCTCATCTGTGTCGTCTACTTCTTCTGTCTCCCGTCTTCCCACTGTTTCCTCAGACGGACCGCTCCCCGCAAAGCCCTCTAGCGAGCCTCCAGCGCGTAAGGCAACAACCTCTAAGAAGCCTTCGCCCACAACTTCATCACAGCCGACCATTGTGCCGCTCGCGCCAACACCTGCAAATATCTATGCGCTCCAGACCGAGAACGCCACACTGAAGCAGAAGATTGAAACGCTCGAGCGTGCTGCGCGGCGGCACGAGCGAGAGATCCGTGGCTTGCGCTGGCTCGTCGTGAACGGGAACCCGACTATACGCCCATTGCCCACGCGCCCTCACAACTCTGCCGCGCCTGTGCCAATGTCAATTATAGCTCAGAGGAATGCCACGGCCTTTTCGGACAGCGAGGATCCGCTCAGCGACGGCACGACGGATGTTGGCTCTGGCATGCGTGAAAGCTACTTGGCTAAGGCGCTGCGTGGTTTTGAAAGCGACACCGGGGCGATGCCTAGCGCCGTGACTTACGCACGCAAACCCGTCTCTGCCTACTCAAGCGCATCCGAGGCGTCAGGTCCCGAGTTCTCCGCGCGCAAGCAGCCGCCCGCGCTCCAACGTGCACGCGCAGCTCGCGAGGAGGCGGGTAAGGTGCTGGCTCGTGGCGGCATGGGACTTCCTGCGGGCGCGGTAGAGTTCTCTGTTGCGGTCGATCTCGCGGCGGAGGTTGACTCGGCTGACGGTAGCGCAGACGTCGAGGTCGAGGTGGAGAAGGACATGGATGAGAGCAGGCGCTCGTCCGAGTCGACGACACCAACGAGCCCTGTCGCACCACCAACTTCGCCATCCCCTCCGCTATCAGATAACGAAGCCCAGTGGCTGAAGGAGGAGCGACGAGCCACGAGAGTTCTCAAGCGTCTGTCCCTTATTGCGACTGACGTAGAAGAGATGCAAACCAAGTATGCTCCAAACCTTGCTCGGGGTCCAACTCCCAGTATAGAGCAGGTGATGGGCGTCGACGAGATGTTAGATCGGCTGCATGATATCGCTGGCACGAATGCGTAGCTCGCACGGGCACGAGATGTCCGTGTCTGCAAAATCCCTTGCATGTCAAGACCGCCCCTCAATTCCGTTCCTACTCGTGATGCCGCGTGCGCGTCATCCGGGATATCCACTTGCTGTTTTCTTTGCCATCGGCTGGTTTCGTCTGTGACGCTCTGCATCCCCCTTGGCCGTTGTCCTAATCTGTGTCAACATGTCTCTTTCGTCCCTCTGCTACGTTCGCTTGTACCATGGCTTCTGAGGACCCGAATCATGTATCTTTGTCCCTTTCTTGACTCTACTACACGCTCGCCCATATTACTCCGCTACACATCTTATTACTCTCACCGTACACCATTCGTTCTGCAGTCGCTCACTTCGCCCGACTCACGCCCCATTCCTTCGACGGCTTCGTGATACGCTAACATATTCTCTGGGCCTGTAGGTCTTACTATTTTCGCATCGTACGCACGCAATGGAATTCATCGTCCTATAGTCATTTCCATGGTCATTTCTCTCAAGCAGGGCCACATTCGCCTGACGGAAACCTGTACATACGCGGACGCAACGGCTTGCCCATATAATCGAGGGAAAGGCCAGCTATCTTGCCAGCTATGTCGCCGATATGCATATGGTAAACAGCGACCCCAACAATGCGAACCCACCCTGCTAACGTGGAGAAATTAGAATGGATGCCAGATTCCCGATACAATTTATTCAAGTCTGTTTGTCCTCCGAAGCCCTACTGAAGCCCCCGGGAGTATCACGCATGCTAAAAGTGAAAACTCGGTGTCCTCTTCGGGCGACAGTCCGATGCCGATATCCCCGCTCAAAACCTTACTTGGAACAGTTTCAATGGTCCCGAATTTCGTCCCTGATGCGAGGTCGATCTCGCGCAGCGCCTAAGTGCCACGCTGGTTTCGTTCTATTAGCAGCTGTTGCTATACGTAACATGTAACCAGGCATATATGCTCAACCGAAGGATCGGGACTCGGCGCGGCAGCGACCCATGAGCATCGACGTCTCAAGATCTCAAGATCTCATGGCCTACGTTACCGAGTATGAAATCTCAATCGTGCCGGCGGGCGAAGGTAACTGATGATACATTGGCTTTCGGCCTACCGAGTAGTTTTGTTTCAAGATCCAACCATAATCGTTCGGTAACTAGCTGCTTCCTCTATCCTATCCTCCTTTCACACTCTCAAACGCTGCCATAGCAGGGCAAGAATACCGTCAAGCAAGTTTTCGGCGGTCTTAGCGGGAATACTAATGTGCCGGGATCGTGTTGGGACCTTGGTCATATCGAATCCATGTGATGAACCAAGCGCGGTTCATACAAGACCGCAACAAATGCATAAGAAATCGTGGTTCAAGGCTGTGCAAGAAGACAGGGCTGTCACGCCAGAGCACGAGAGGCAAACCAGCCTCGTTTCCGGTACGTCGCAGCTCACTTGCTCACCGAGCGCGTCATTTCTTTCCCGCCCGTATTCAGCGTGTGTTCTCTGCCCTGGCTATAAGGCATCGCCATAGACTGCTGTAGTCGACCAGCTGAGCGACGAAGTGAGACGCATCCGCCACTTGGCTGTCGCCGAGCGACGCGTTGCGCGAGCGGAAGAGTGGAATTGGCGACGTTCGTGGTGACGAGAGTCCTAAGTCGCTGGGCGTAGCCAGATGCTGACGAGATGGATCCTGACACAGCCGGAACGGAATACTTGGGTCCGCATGCGATCGTCGGCGGCGGTGCATCGTTCGGGAGGACCCGCCAAACCTTAAGCAAGCCTCAAGCTTCAAGAGCCACATCATGCACTCTGGACGGACATTAACCAACCTCAGTCGAAACCTCGCCGTCCATCAATCCAAAAAATAAATCTAGAGGATATCCGTTAAACAGCACGCCGCAAGAGCCGATACAATTAGAGAATAAAAAATAGCCCTTTAGAAAGAGAGTAGCAAGTCAGTGTGCGCCCATCCCAGGCAGGTGCACGGAGTATGTACAGATCGACGGAGAGGAGTGGTATATCCTAGGCTGGCCAAGGGATAGGGAGTATCGTGTGCAAGTGGCAGAAGTTTAAAATACAGATGGTATACAAGGGCCCGGGAGTACAGGAGCCGGCGTGAACAATGAGCGTGGGTCGTCTGCAAAAACACGCAGATTTGCAGGGGAGGCGTACATGCGCAGGTGTCCTACATACACGAGAGCGCGCAAACTCACGCGGCGATCATCCCTCTTTCCAGGGCCGCAAGGATCGCCTGCCGTTCGACCTGCAAATCGAAGTCTCATCAGCCCACCCAATTTCCCTGCCTTAAAAGGCAGCACGCACCTCCCCTTCCGTCGCCCTTCCCGACGAGTCCGCCATACCAATGCTCTTGGACCGGACACGGACCAGCGGCGACCCCACCGAGCTGCGAAGCGGCGGTGAGAGCCCACCCGCACCGGGCGAGCGGGCCGACAGCGGCGGCAACGGCGACCCAACGGAGCTCATCGACGCGCGACGCCTCTCGCGACCGATCGACGAGCGATCAATGCCAAGCATGGACATCACGTCCCGCAGAGCCTGTGCATTTTCGTTGTTCGTGGACGAGGACGGGAGTGACGAGGCGTACGAGCCTAAGTGAGAATACCGCGATCAATCAATGTTTGATACACAGAAATGAGCAAGGAAGCGCACCCGAAGTAGACACGCCGGTGTTGAAGCTTGACGCCGGGGTGCCCGTCGAGAGTCGGGGCGGAATCTTCGGTACGGGTGGCGCGGGCTCGTCGGGCGAGAAGGGCGAGTACACACTGGACCGGCTTGTTGCGATGCTTGCATGCGATAGGCGATTCGGCGGGCTGCTAACGAGCGATGTGCGCGTGCTCCTACTCGTCGATCTGAAAACACCGCGGGACGTCCTCGCTCCCCGCGCGCCAACAACCTGGCTCGCGCGGCGCGACGATGGCACGGACGACGCAGCGACTGACTCCACTGTCCCCGCGCCTAGTGTTTCATTGAGCGCGTCGAGCTCCGAGGCAATGCGCACGGCCTGCGCGTGCGCGTCATCGCGATCCGCTTCAAGGGCGGCGCACCGCTCTGCGAGCTCCTGTGCCTTCTTCGTGCGCTCTAGGAAGCTCGTGTTCAGCTTGCGGAGTGCGATGGCGAGCGCCGAGAAGTCGTGCGTCACCGCGAGGACCTGGAGTTGCGCTGCTTGGTCACGTGCGAGAAACAAGCGTTCTGCAAGGCCATCCATCTCCTCCGTCACATTCCGTAAGTCATCCAGGCGCATGCGCAGCGCCCACGCCTCGCTCTGTCCCATGACCGCGGCAAGCAGAGCGTTACGCTTGTGCACGCGGAGCCTGTACTCCGCCTTGAGCTCTGCCTGGAGCGCATCGAGCCTTGCAAGCTCCGCCGGGACTTCTTCCTCGAGCGTATGCAGGGCCAGGACACGGATTCCCATTGGCGCAGCGCTCTGCCGGATCGCACGCGACACAATGTTCTGCAGCTCTGCGCTCGTAAACGTCCACCTTGTCGCCTCTAGTGTGTGCGGCCGAAAGGAAACCGGCGTCTCCTGAAAGCGCGGCGCCGGGCGCAAGGCAACGGGCGGCGCGGCATCCGTCGGCGTCCGCGCGTCCGATGGCCTTCGCGTGTCAGAAGGCCTGCGCGTGTCACCCAGCCGCAGGGGCAGCGTGGAATCGCTTGCGCCGTCGCTCAGTCCAGGCCGTTCAGGAACTGTTGATGTGCGGGGGGCCGTCGACACACTGGTGTTGCGCAAACGCTGGCGAGGCCCTATGGGACCCGGCGGGCGGACCTGCGTCGAGCGACGGACGACACTCTGTGAGCGCAGTTGGGACTCGGGCGTCTGGCTCCGCGGCGGCGTCATGCTGCCCGTCGTCTCGGCGCTCACTTTGCTTGTGAGCGTGCGTGCCGGGGTCATGGGCGTCGACGAGGCCGATCCAGGGGCGGGTCGCTGGGGCGGCGTCGACGGTGGAGGTGTAGCGGCGTGCTGACGGTTGATCTGGTCGTACGACGGTGGAGGCGAATGCGGTGGGTTAGGACGGAACGAGCGGTCGCTGCTGGCGGACTTCGGCGGTTCCATGCGAGGCGATCGTGGCATTGACCCCTGTGGAACATCTAAGGTCGCTGTATCTCTCGGTGCCTCAGGTGTATCCATAGCCCTCGGTGTCTCCTCCAGCGACGGCCTCGGTGTTTCCTCCGGCGACGGCCTCTGTGTCTCCAACGACAGCCTCGACGTCTCACCTACGCATGCTGGCGTCCCAGAATCCGCATTTGGCTTCAGAGTGTCCTCTCTCTTAGCCGTCTTCCTCCCTACCCGGTTCTCGTACGGCGGCGACGGCATTGGCATCAGCGGTGCGCGGGTCCGCTCCGTTGGACTCCGCGCCGGCGGATCTCCTATCTTCCTGGCCTGGCGCGTGCTGGACCCGTTGATCAAGACTGTCACGGTTTGAGAAGGTGGCGAGCCGATCTTGATGGGCGCGCGTTTGACGCGGATGCTTGAGACTTCAACGGTTTGTGTATCTGCGTCCGAGTCGGCGGGAGGCGTCGGGAGACTGGAGCTGGGCTCGTGAGTGGATGGTACCGGGGTTGGGTCGGGTCCGTCGTCCGACACTAGGCCCAGTTCGTTGCTGAGCATCGTATCGGGGATTCCTGTCGATCCAGCCGCCCCACCAGCCATACCATCACCAAATCCATTCGGCTTCAACTCAGCTTGCCTGCTCTCAGCACCCCCTCGCACCTCCGCTCTTGGCTGCCACAACGGCTTATCGGCATCTGCATCGTCCGTGGCCCTTTGTCTACTCCACGCCCGTGCCCTTCCATCTTGCCTATCTGGGCTTCGTGCTGGGGACGGTGGAAAAGGGGGGGTCACTACCGGCGCCGGAGGCACATCCCCAATGAGCCTTGGCAGCCTCCCTCTCTGCTCCTCTCCTTCCGACTCCTTCACAGCCTGGATTTGTTCCTGCGCGACGACCTTACGCACCTGCGCCTGCGACGCAACGGGTGCAAACGAGTGCGCCCGCGAGTGCCCAGCAGACCGGGGTAGACTCGGCACCTGCTGCGACGCCCTCGAAGCCGTGGACTGACTCGCGTACATCGCGCTCATCGCGCGTCTGTCGAACAGCATCGCCGGCACGCCGGTGGTGTTGCCGTTAAGTCCCGCGCTCCCCGACATACTCCTCCCCGTGCTCCGCGTCCTGCTCCGCCGCCGCTTCGCCAGGGTCTCTCGCAGTGCCGCCGCGTCCGGCTTCGCGCTCACCGGGCGTGGGTGTAGCACCCTCCTGCGGCCCCTCGCCGAGCTAGACGCCCGCGACGGCGGACGCGTCGAGCTTTCCTCTCCCTGACTAGCCAGTGTGTCTGCCGGCGACACGGGCGGGAACACCGCGGGCGTGCTGGGGAGCGTCGGCCGGGGAGTCTCGGGGAACGTCGCCGGCGTGTCCAGAAACGCGGCCGTTTGCGAAAACGCCGCGCTGGCGGGCGCAGTGCTCGCGAGTGCACCGTCGAGCAGATCCAGGCTCGTGGGCGTCGCGGGCGGCACGAGGTTCGTGCTGTCAAACCGCGACGCGGCACTCTGAAGCGGCGCCGCACTCTCCGGGACGGCGGCAGAGGGCAGGCCTGGCGCAGATGCGACGACGCCGCCCGAGGGGAACGCGTGCGCGAAGGCGTGATCCGCTTCGGCGGAGGTGGACGAGGATGTGTATTCTGCTTCCTCTTCGGCGCGCCGTGCGCCGCGCGGGTGCCTGGAGTGGTATTTCTCGGGGTGAAGGATCGAACTGGTGACGGAACGTGAGCTCAGGCCTGTTACGGGGCCGAGGATCAGCGATCTGAAAGACGGATACAGCAGAAACGTACGTTGACGGCGTAAAACCGGTTGAAGATGTGGTGATGGGACGGCCCCGGTGCCCAGCGCTCCGTCACTCCCTTGATCGGGGGAGCTCGGCGACGATTGCGCCTCCGAGATGCGCGACACGCGATGGAGAGGTTGCAGCCCCGTCTGCGCCGACAATCTGAGCGGCGGGTCGCTCGCGTGGGAGCCAGATGGTGGCACGAAGGGCGATGGAAGCGAGGGGTCGACGGGGGAGTCGGAACGCGCAAGGAACGGATGCACGCCGTGCGGGAGTGTCGCGGAGTCAAGGCGCGTGATGCGTCGTGGATCCGCGCGTGAATGCGGAAGAGACGGTTCGTGCGGGAGGTTGAACGCGCCGCCGATGAGGGCGCCTGGGAGGGTGACGCCGGAGATGACAGACGCGTCGTCGGGCGACATCATCTCTGTCGGGAACTGGTGCGAAGGGCGTGTGGCACGCGAGGAGCGGATAGATTGCTGGCGGGAGATGGGGGCGGAAGGTGTGCCATTGTCGTAGGGGATGACAATCGGAGCTGGAGTATGAGTTCTACCTTTGCGACTCGCCGACGCCTTGCGCGATATTCGCGGCTGGACACAGGTGCATGAACGAGAAAGTAACGGGATTGTATTAGAAGAACGTACGACTGGCTCGTCTACCCATGCGGCTGGATCACCCTGGGATAAAAGGTAAGGTTGCGACAGGGTGGGATCAGAACTTGGATACGTACGTTGTCAGCATCACCTGCAACGACGACGACTTCCTCCTTTCTCACGTCTTTGGGCGATGGGGAGCACGGATTCCAGTGCTGAACATGTGAGGTGTCCTGTGGGACGACAACGGAGGTGGAACTGCCGCCAGCGAGGAGATGGACGGGGAAAAAGGGCTCGTGGGGAATACTGATATTGACTTGTGGTGACTGAGATGGCGACGCCGGAACGGGGGATCGTTCGGGAGCTATCTCGACGACGAAGGGGGACTCGAAGGACTCTGCGGAGATGGCGGCCAAGTGTGGGGGCGGCTGAGGGGAGGGGAAGCCAAGCTGGGCAGACTTCTTGGCGACTGTCTTAGCGGCCCTCGCCTTCCATCTGCGAATGCCGAGGAAGGACATCTGTCGGACGGGAGGGGAGGATGGTGCCGACGGGCGTCTGCCGGCGGGCAGTGGCGACGCAAGGCAGGAAGCGACGAAGCTGGCCAGGGCGGCTGTCGGCGATGACCCTTGGTGTAAATATTTGTCTCCAGCCGGCGAGCCAACGGACGAATAGACAAACGAAGCCGTGGGCGGCAGAGGTAGCGTTGCGCTGTGCCCCCATCAGCCACTCCTCCCCTCTCCGATCACTGCTCACACTGCGCCGTCAAGATTCTTCTCAGAGCTCACCCATGATCCCTGCATGATCCGCGTGGCAGTAGACCGTCTTTGAACCCGAAGGAGAGGGGGAGAGAAGGCAAACCCGGGCGGAGAAGGCAGAGGAGAAGGCAAGGAGGACGGAGTACGGCATTCGCAGGATATTTTCAGGGCAATTACTGTAGTTGAGACTATACCTCACCTTATTATTAATTACAAACGTCATTTACGAGAGCCACCGCGTGCACTTCCTCACCGGTCAGACTCTTCACTACACACATGCGAGAAAGAACGGAACGACAACCATCGGCCCTGCGCTGGAATCAATCTGAGCTTCGTGTCGAGCTCTCTATCTATCCGGCTAATGCTATGCGGCGCTTGTTCACCGCCACCGGCACGTGTGATGGAGGGTGCCGTGAAGGGAATAGGGGCACATCCGCGAAGCCTCGTCCGCGTCTGTCTGTGCGTCTACGGGCCCAAATTCGGTGCAAAATCACGCCGCATACCCGAATACTGCAGTCCTCCAATCCTGTGATATTGCAGCTCCCATCCTGGCCATGACGACCCCTTTGAGACGCATCTACCTCGTATCCTCGCTTTTGGCAGCACCGAGAAGCTAATCTACCATATTTATCTCTATCTGGGTCCAGGATATCACGTTCAAATGCGTCGGCTGTTCCTGCAGCACCGTCGACGTATCCACTGGGAAGCACCCGTGCTTGCTCACGATCCAAACTTCTCGTCGATTGCGCCGATGATGCCCACCCACCGTACCACGTCTGTCCTCTGCACATCCCCCACCTCCAGCACACGGACCCACGCCCTGAACTTGGGCACCATCGGCCTACGCATCCGTCCTGCCCTCATGAGCGCGAGCACGTCGACGTCGAACAGTCTCGCGTAGAGCCGGTTGATCTCCTTGTTCCACGCGCCCTGCTCTTCCCTCAGCCTTCACCGGGCAGATAGACAGAAGCATGCAGAGAAAGCGGAAACGTACTTTCATCGTACACAGCCTGTCGAAATCCTTTGCGAAGACCGCGCCCTCGTCGAGACTCCTTATCCGCCCCGCATCGCTCCCTATGTTCTCCCGTAACGAATAGCCGTGCTCGCCCCATGCCTGCAAGACCCTCACGCCTTGCGGCGCAACGACGAGAACGCATGCGTGCGCAAAGGACTCGAACTCGTTCCCTCCGCGCTGGAGCATCTCGACGTCGACGAGGTTGATACCCAGCGTGGTCACACTGCTCTCCGCGCCCTCCGCCCTCGCTCTAGCGTGCGTATATGCTGCGCTAAGGCTCGCAGAGGGCGCACGCAATACATCGAAGGGTGTTGGGAGCCCGCCGAGGGAGCGCGAGAGCCAGGCGAGCGCCTGTAAGCGCTGCGCATCGGGTGCACAGAACAGCAGCACGAGCGTCGCGGCGAGCTTACACGATCTCGCCGGGTACATCTCCGCCCGCTCGACGAACCGGTGCGTGGTGAAGGAGCGGCCCGACGACACGGTCCGAAGGATCTCCTCATCGGCGGGCGGTGCATTCGCGAGCGCGTCCTTGAGCGTCAGGTCGATCTGTGCAGCCCTCCGCGCCATCGCCGCATCCCCTCCCTTACATAGACAGCGTAGCGCGTCGTCAAGTACATCCAGTACAGTGAGCGTAGGGAGAGGCTTGCTTGTTGTCTCGGGCGATGACGGGGTGCTATTTCGGAGTGCGCGGACGCGTTTTGACTTCATAATGATAATGCTCGGTTAAATCGACATCATCTTTCGCGAAAAGACATTCTGGAAGGACGCACATCGACTGGGGGGATCCACTGTGGATGTTCTTTCCTGAGCGCTTGGACTAGCTTCTGCACGCCTGCGCCAGGGAGGCGGACGTGGAGCTGCGCGAGGGCGGCGACGACATCAGCGTCCGACGGCTCAAGTTCCACCAGCGACAGCTCTTCGAGCTGCATAGTCTATGGAATGGTGGTTGAAGGAGGGAAGAAAGGATGGGAGCAGGCTGCATAACGGGCCAGCATCAGGATGAATGGGATGGACGAATGGGACGAGGGATCCGCAACGAGTCCGGCCGGACGGGCGTACGTCGGGGGCGACGGTGACGTCGTTCCTGCCCCTGTCCGTCCCCACGTGTACTTATCCCGACTGGACACTGCCCTGACCGTGCCACGTGCAGGCCTAGATCCGCTCCATCGTACTCTCACGCTAAGGAGAGCGAGAATATTCCACATACTCGTCTAAGTCGCACACTGTACAAACATTACATCTACGAAGAACATCGAGCAACGGTCTGTAGCAGTCAATCAGCAGAAAGTATACACACAGCGCGAAGGAGCGAACAACATAGAAAGCGAGCAACAAAACGGGGCACGTTACGTGGTATATCATTCAGCCAGCCAGCCAGTGCTGTCTTCTTTCAAGAGTCCAGTGCGACAAGAAATAATGATAAGATACCGCCAGGACGTGTTTCTTTCGCTGTCGTGCGCTCGACCTCAGTGGCGGGCGCGCTTTCGTCCAATCCGCATCGCCCCGCCGCCTGTCGAGCTCGCCTGCGACAACGGCGGACTCGGTATGGTATCGCCGCTCGGCGCGGGAGAGAGCGGCGAGAGCGCCTCGTCGTCTGCGACTTTTTCCTCTGCGGCCTCTTCTTCGTCCTCGCGTCCACGCTTGCGTGACGCGTTCACCCTAGGTGTCGCATCGACATCGGGTTCGTCCACCGCCATAGACGGTGTCCCGCGCCGTGGCGTCTTCTGCGGCGACGAGTCAGTCCGTCTCGCACGCGCTGGTCGCGTGTCTTCCTGTTCCTGTGCTTCTGAGTCGTCGCCTCCATCAGGCTCGGACGGCGCGGCAGAGCCATCGCGGCGATTCCTGCGCACTGGTCGTGCTCTTGGCCGACGAGCCTGGGGCGGAGGTGGCGGAGCTGCTTCCTCGCCCTCGTCTGGGGAATGCGCGAGGCCCTCTTCGTCGCTTGTCGTTGGCTCCGCCGCTTTCCCTACCTTTCGATTACGACTTGAACCACCTGCGTCGATGGTAAAGTGCGTCAGAGCGAGGATGGTAGCACAGAGGGGAGGCTTACCCTTCGCCTTGGCCATGATATTGTTCAGCCTACGCTCGTACGCGCGCACAGGCTCCCACGCCGGCGCGGTGGCCGATACCTCCAATTTCGCCAATGCGAGCGCCTGTTCCAGGTGAGCCTTGATCCTCAGCGCCTCCCTCGCCTCGACCGCCACGAGTAGGGGCTGCAGCACCCTAAAGAACAGCAATGCCGAATTTCGCCCCTTCTTGTTTTTCCCCGCCTCGAACGCGCCTGCGCGGCGCACAGCCCAGCTGAGCAGGTTAGTTTGTATAGAGGCGATATGGGCGGCTTCCAGCTTGCGGACGATGGAGAGCTGTGCGCCACGGATCATAAGGCAGGGGACAAGGTACTTGGCTAGGGCGACTGCTTGCGTCTCGTCGTCGACGATCCCTTCCAAGTGAAGTGTGAAAGCCTGCTCCTGCCGTCAATTACCTCATCACAAGCAAGAAAGTTAAGAACAGAGATACCTCGCGCAAGGCCTGAGTTATGACCGTAACGACCAGAGCACCGCCATTCCCGTAAATGCCATCATCACGCAAGATATCCATGACGACTTTAGAGCAAATATCATACGCTGGTCCCAGACGGCCATGATGCACAAGAATCGTCGCACTGTGCTTGAGATGAACAGCGTGAACGCGGATGGCGCGTAGAAAGGTCGAGATGACGCCCATAAAGACGTACTCGCGCTCAAGCTGTGAGCGTGTGGTGTTAGAACCTGTCGACACTCGTTAGATGCGAAAATGGATTCAAGTCCCGGTATAGCTCACGCTGGACAGTTCCGTTGGTCTTCGTCGTCCCGTTGGTCTTCGGCCGGCGTCTCTTCCGGATCGTCTGCGTCTCTTCGTCTGAACTTTGCGATCCCGACGGGGCTTCATCCTCATCCTCGGCGCCTACACCCGCGAGCTCCTCGAGCTCGTCCGCATACCGCTCAATCTCAGACTGTACGAACGCGGCACATCGATCTTGAACCTCGTCATCTAGAGTCAGGGAGAGGTGGGAGAGCGCTGATGGCGTGTTAGGGGATGGGTGGAATAGGATATGTAGGTTCATGAGGTTTTGGAAGGCCTGCAAATAACTGGTCAGACAGGATCGGGAACCAGGACAGTGACACCAACCACTCGGCGAACACCGTCAACTGTGTTAGATGTCGTGCCCAGGGAGAAGTCGACGAGCTTGTCTAGCAATATCTGGCGTTGCTCAATGAATGAATTGCGGGCCTGAGACTCGCCGGGCTCGTTCGGCAAGTGTCTTGCTTTCCATAGGATGTGTAGGTTTAGAACCTCGATGCATTGCTGGACCATCTATGCACGTTGTCAGGACACTCCTGCACAACTCAGTCGCATGCGTACCTGCTTTTCCTCCTTGTAGCCCAACTTACCCCGCTCAGCAAGTGCGGCAATGATGTCCCATGCGCTGCTCTGCTTCCCGCCTTCGTCTTCTTCCATCCAAATGGACATATCACGCGTTGCCGTAAGCGCAGCAACTCGTGAGCAAACCGCTCCGAGTTTAAGCACTTCATCTTCGTTGAAGGTCGTGATCTCGAGCTCTTCTCGGCCAGCGACAATGTCGCGCAGGGACGTCACGAGCTCATCTTCGAGTTCAGCAATCTTTGTACTGTTGGTATTGGAAAGACTCGTCGCATCCATCATGTGGCGTACGGTCGCGACTGCGTTCGAGACAACGGTTTGGCTAGAATGCGAGAGAAGCTGCTTTGCGACGTCATCCCAGAGGTTCTCATAGGCCTAGTCTCTATCAGACCTCTACCGGACAATGTTCAAAAAGAGGCTGCACATACCGTGATCATACGCATCTCGAGGTAAAGCTCTATATTCATGAGTGGAGGAATAAGCAAGACAATACCTATACGCTTCTCGTCTGCTTGGTGCTTTGCGAAGAGACGAGGAATGCCTTTGATTAGAGCACGCGTGATCTCTGACGTTACTGTCTCTTCCTCCACCTATACCCAGTCAGTAACCGAGCGAACGTAATTGACGCCGTGGCGCATACCTTCTTGTTATTAGCAGCTAAAGCCTTTGCCTGCCGCAGTGCCGCAACGAACACCTCCAGTAGCACCGTCTCTTCGATCTCCTCCAACCGCCACGCATCATCCACAGTCGCATCCTTCTGTGACTTCTTGCCCTTTGACCGCCTCTGACGCGTCTCTTGGCTGCCTTCATCTTCCGAAGAGTGATCCAGCAGTAGCACTTCAAGTAGCACCTCCCAATCCTTCACCGGGTCCACTTCGTCCCACAGTGCCTCGACCGCGACCCCTATTCTGCCGCGCTCTGTCCCACTACTCAAAGCCATGACTTCACGTACACGTGACGGCTTTGCGGCGCCATCGTGCGCCAGTTCGTCCGCTGTATCCTCTTCGTCCACACCACCCCCGCTCTTCTTGTCGAGAGCCCGCGAGAGCCGAACGAGCAGCGTTCCCAGCGCCTTGACGCCTGCGCGTCGCTTTTCCGCGTCCGACGCGCGGCGGCCCACGAGCCGCTCCTCGACGAGCTCCGCCCACACGCCACGGACAAACCCACCGACAGCGCGACGCACACGCGCCTCTTCGTCGAAAACAAGTAAACACAGCTCCTCGCGCTGCGTGTCGTCCAGCAGTCCGTGCCGGTCAATCGCGCTCAGGACACCCGCAACAGCAATACGGACGCCGAGATCGGTATCACCAGCGGCCATCTGGAGCAGGCGCGGCTTGAAACGTTCGGTGAAATTCTGCAGCGCACTAATATACTCCGTGTTCTGGTATATGTTCGCGAGCGCGCGCACGGATTCAAGCCGGACCGGATTGTTCGCGTCGGACAGGACCCAGCCAACGTAGCGCAGATAGTTGCCGTCGAGAAAATGGCTGGGAAATTTCTTGAACCATTGGCCAAGCCCATGTATGCACTCGGCGCGGATGGAGGGGTCGAGGTCGCGGTAGCGGTTCACAAAAACACTGCACACAATCAAGATTCAGAGATCGAGTTGGACCAGCGAGCGGAGCACGCACCCGTCGGTCAGATCCTTCAACGTATCCTCCAGATTACTCCTCCGCTCCCGTACGTCATCCAACTTCTGGTTCAGCTCCTTCTGGAGCGCAGTCAGCGCAGTTTTACCCTTTGCATTGCCGCCCGCCTTGCTCCGTTTCTTCTCCCCCTCGACTTGACGAACTAAGACTTCGATTTCTTTCTCGACAGCCGCGGCGACATCACACAACGACGTCTCTACCTGGAGTGCGACAACAGTTGCAGTGTGGCGAAAACTGCGAAGCTGAGAAGAGGACATCGCGGCGGCCCATTGCCGCAGGGTCTCCATGAGTTCTGTTGAGTAAAGCGCGCCTGTTTCAGCAGCGGACGCAACAAGCCGCTCGAGAAACTCGAGAAGAGATTTGCGGAACTTCTTGAAGACGGCGAGCTTGGACGTAAGGGGGTAAACTGGCGAATCATCCTGGGCCATAAATCAGCGTTCCGCGGCGTGAGCAGAAGGAAGCACACGCACCATCTTGAGCACCTCCGTTATGTTGTCGAGCTTATCGACGATACCGTCGTAATCAACTGCCTCATGCTCGTCGACGGATTCGTTGCACCCACATGCGCGGAGTATGCAATTCACGAGCTCGGCGAGAGCGGCATTCTCACTGGTCACGAGCGAGTCAAGAAAGTCTTCGACAGTTGACTGCAATGCAGCGGCGGGATTCATTATAGCGTCTGAAATGCTACGTTAGTCGATTGTCGGCGCACCAGAACGGGGGGTGCACGCACTGAATAAGGAGTTGTCCGTCGCGATCTTAGTCTCCTTCCCTGCGGCCACCGGACCAGGCGCGTCAGCGCCGTTGCGCGTCGCCTTCCCACGACGCGTCGAACCAGAAGGCCGCGGCGCAGACGGTTTGGGGGGGCGTGGTCGTGTCGTAGTCGTCGTATTTGCGCGTCCCTTCGGACGCCCCCTCTTCGCGCCACCGCGTATCGAGGTAGACCTCCGGGGCGCGGAATACTCCTCACCGTCCTCGGGGGCTTCATCGTCACTTTGCTCGTTTTCGCCCTCAGATATAGGTGTTAAAGCCTCTTCGTCCGTATCCTCGCTGCGCTTCCTCTTCAACGAGGGACCTTAAACGGAGTGAACACGTTAGGCGAGAAAGCACGAGGCTAGAAGACGATCCAAGTACCGGATACAAATTGCTTTGCCTGCTTTCTATCGCGCTGGGACCTACGAGGCTGAGAGGAAGTGTCTTGGCTAGACATCGCGTGGGGGGCGACAGGACGCGTTGGTGGAGTATCCAGTCTAAGCTACAACTTCGCAGACGCGCCTCAAGTGGCAGTACACGCGCATTGGTCGCGTGCTCTCACGGTCACACTCCAGTCATCGAACGCCCCGGTCCGATATCCCAACATGAGCTTCAGCTGTCCCAGGCTCAAGCACAGCAGCCACGAGTCAATCGAAATTTCGTCCACTGTTTAGCATTTTCGTAAAAATACAATTCTAGAAACCGCTGCAGTATCTGCCATTCTATCAACCTCATACACTCGCACCAGCACTCACGTCCTGGGCGACAGGCTTTTGTACATGCTCCTCGATCACTTCCTTCACAAGGTCGACCTTCGGCGCATCAACGCCAATAACACGCCTCGGGCGTTCAAGCAGCCCTTTGAATTCGGGCGGCTGTACATCGCGGTCAAAATCGAAGTCCGCCGCACTGGCGAGAGCGCGTGTAACAGCTTCGGAGAACTTCGCAGGGTGCGCTGTAGCAAGAACGATCTGCACAGTCAAAGCGGAGCTGGAGCAGTTGTTCGGCTTTGGTCTCAAGAGAAAGAAACGGAGGACAAACTTTTGGCCCGCAACAAGTCCCGCGGCAGTCAGGCCGACGGCAGTGTGGGGGTCTGCAACGTAGGATAGCCTTCCTTCGAAGTACTGTCGAATGGTCCCGAGGGTCTGGATATACTGTCACAGGACGCGCCACGCAAGGCAAGCTACAACACACCTGTGCGTCCGAAACTCTCTCAGCCAGAAAATCCCTCCTTGCCAGCTCCAGAGCGGCAACAGGAACATCCACACGCCCATCCGCCTTCATCTCTTTCATCCATCCATCAATGGTGGCACCAGCGGCTGCTCTCTTCGCCTCATCCGAAGCACCCTTCGCAGACTCAAAAGCAAGGTACCACAGCAGACGTTCGAAGTTGCTAGACACGAGAATGTCCATCGCTGGGCTGAGCGTCTCCTGCACCCCATCGCCAGCTTGCTTGCCATCCGAGGCACCGCTTACCGGCGCGACGGGCAGGCCATCCGTCGGGGGCTGTGCACCGGAGTCTTGCTTCTCGTACCTGCCGCTCTTCCAGAACCTAGCCAAGATGTCGTTCGCGTTCGTCGCGACCACTAGCTTACCCATGGGCACACCCATGCGCTTCGCGTAATATCCAGCTAGAATATCGCCGAAATTGCCGGTCGGGACGACAAACTGAAGCTCGACGTCAAAGGACAAAGATCTACGAGCGTGAAAATAGGCTAGAAAGTAGTACACGGTTTGTGCAAGAATGCGGGCCCAATTGATAGAGTTGACAGCGCCAAGACGGTGCTTCTCGTTGAACGCGCGGTCTGCAAAGAGGGATTTGACAATATCCTGCGCGCATGTCGGCCGTGAGAATGGGACTTGAGAAAATCTGTGACTTACCTGACAGTCATCGAACGTGCCTTTCACGGCAATGTTATGCACGTTCGAGTCGGTGACCGTGGTCATCTGAGCCTCCTGGATCGGCGAGACACGTCCTCTGGGATGGAGGATGAAGATGTCGATATTTGCCTTGTTTCGTAGGCCGTAGATCGCGGCGCTGACCCCCTGGCTCAGAGGGAGTGGACAGGAAACTAATGAACAAGAGCACGGACCTTCCGGTGTCCCCGCTTGTCGCACCAACCACAGTCAGCTTCTCTGGCTGCTCCCCAGGGTTCTTCCGTGCATTTCTCCGCCTCAAGAAGAACTCGAACAGGTTTCCAAGGAGCTGAAGCGCGACGTCTTTGAAAGCGAACGTAGGACCGTGGAACAGCTCAAGTATGAATAGCTTGTCGCTAATCTTGTATACCGGCGTAACGTCCGGATGGCGGAAGGTGCTGTACGACTTCTCCACCAACGCGCGAAGATCACGGCTCGAAATCTCGTCCTCAGAGATATAGAGGGAAAGAACGGCAACGGAGAGATCAACAAAGGAGTAGTTCTCCCATATTGTTTGCCAATTTGACGGGAGGGTCGGAATCTTCTCCGGGATGTAGAGACCGCCGTTTGGCGCAAGACCCGTGAGGACAGCCTGCGCCAGTCAAATCAGTTCGGTAGAACAAGCGCGTAGACCTGCTTGCAGTCTGGCCAACCTCTTCAAAAGTCAGTTGTGCGTCTCCGCCGCGGGTCGAAATGTACTTCATGGTGATGTCCAAAGTTTAGGATCCGATTCGTAAAACCAGCCTTTCCGTACTAGAATTTGAGACACGGCGGACTTGACTCGGACCGCCTTCGGATCGGCCTTAACGTTCCCGCCGTCTCGCGCTCAGGCATTAATTATTACCACTGGCATTAGCCGCGCTCAATATTCAGTGATCTCTGCGTGGCAATGTCTTCCAGCTGCTTTCTGCTCCTCTCATCTGCATTCCTGCATATTTCAACTCCATCCTGGGTATACTATCTTGTTCCATTGAGGTGCTCTTCTTCTTTTCCAGCGCGGTCCAAGGACAACCCTTACTATTACCACATCACCACGAGCTTGGTGAAGTCGACGGGACCCAAAATGAATTTTCTGTCTGACTTGAGTGATGCAGAGCGCTCCTGTGCTGAGCACAGACGGAGCAAACTTTCTCTGTTCTTGTTCGAATGACTACTAGCTGGCTGGCTGCCATTTAGGTTGGCGGGTCCGGGCACTCGCACAGAACGGAGAGAGTTTTCTCCGGCTGACTTTGCAAGGCGTTTTTATGATGGGTACATGAATCCTTATTTCTCTCTGTGGTGCCGTCGAATGGGGACGACTGCCGCATGAGACGTTCTGCAGAGTGATAATATTGCATGACAGCTATCATCTTCGTTTGCACAACTTCAAACACATCTGTGGTCAAGGCCCTTCACAGCCGTCCCCGCTTGCCTCAGAAATAACACCGTACATTCTGCCAATTAATGCTTCTACTAAGGGAAGACTACCGCTGCAAGTGACACCAGTACCACGCGGAGAACAGGAACTACGATATACAGGGCTTAGGCGCTCAAGCCTGTTTGCGCTGGAGGCTCCTCGGCAGCTCCCTAACCCAGGGCAAGAAGTCACGACCCTGCATGTATGGACGAAGGACCTCTGGGATAACAAGGCCCTAGAGCGCTGATTAGGGAGTGATACGACGTGGATAGGCATGCAGACTCACGTCGGGCGCTTGGTAGTTCTCGACGATGCAACACAGAGCACGCTCTGTCGCGCACATCGTGCCGTTGAGCATGTGGACGTAGACTTTCCGTGCCTGGTCCTTGTTCTTCAAGCCGCTCCGCACTTCAAGCCTTCGGCTCTCTAGAGCCTCGATTTAGTACATGAATGGAATTACTCGTGTTACACGACCAAGACCTACGGTAGTCAGTGCAGTTCGAGCATGAAACTAGCTCCTTGTACGCTCCCTGGAAAGGGAACCACGCCTCAAGATCGTACTTCTGCGATGCGGCGAGGTTGAGTGCGCCCGACACAATCGCGACGACACGGTAGGGAATGCCCAGGCTCTGGTAGAACTTCTCCGAATTGCCGACCATCCTGTCAAACATCTCCCAGGATTTGTCCGGCTCAGTGATGCAGAACTGCTCGACCTTCTCGAACTGGTGCACACGGAAGATCCCCCACATATCACGCCCAGCCGAGCCGGCTTCCTTACGGAAACACGTTGAATAGCCGGCGTACATGACGGGGAGCTGCGTTTCTGGGGATTCGAACCATTCTTCCGAGTGAAAGGCAGAGATGGGCTGCTCCGAGGTGGCGATAAGATATTTCTCGTCATCCGATCCAATGACCTAACGAACGCTTGTTATTGTGGTAAGGTAAGATCGGGAAGCATCCGTACCTTGTAAAGCTCTTCGTCGAACTGATCCAACTGCGCTGTTTTGGCCATGACATCCTTGTTCATCATGAACGGCGGTTGAATCTTCTTGTAGCCATCCTTGCGAAGGAAGTCGAGGGCGTACGAAATTAGTGCCTGGTTGAGGTCGACACCATCGTTTGTGAGGAAGTAACCTCGATGTCCAGCAATCTTTGCGCCTGAAGGAGGGGCGTCCGAGTCAGTCTTCGCCAGAGATGAGAAAACAACGACGCACCGCGCTCGAGGTCCATGGCATCTAAGCGGAGAAGAACTTCATGGTGAGCAAGTATGTTCGATCTCTTCTCGACTTGGCCGTTTGGACCGTCTGGATGCCATGTGCGAATAGTCTCGTTATTATCCTAGAGCATACTTCGTCATAAGCGGGTAGACCTCAGCTACTTGCTACGCACTTCGTCCATGCTAACGGGAACGCTCTTCGCAATGATATTTCCGACAAGGCTGGCTTTTCGGCGCATCGAAGCTTCAAACTCCCTCGCCTCCTTGCGCTTCGCTTCTACCTGCGCATCGAGTGCCTTTTTTTGCGTTACCAGCTCATCCGCACTCTCCTTTGCCTACAGGGCATTAAAATCTTCCCAGAGTCCACGCGCCGGGACGCGCACCTTCTTCTTCGTGCCAATCTGCTTCTGTACAGCGTTTATTTCCTTGTTGAGATTTGAAACATCGAAGTCCACTATGCGACGTTGGATGATATTGACTAGTGCGCGTTATATCTGGTTGATGCGCACTTTTCACCCAGTCTGCGTACATCTGAACGACTTCATCAACAATCTCGACCGAGTGGCCGCGCTTCTTCTGGGATTCTCGGATTTCATTGGAGTTTCCGCCTTTTGCGTCGATGAAGTGAAGCACGTCCAGCGTCATGGAGAAAAGTTTGGGTGAAGAGGAGGGGTGATAGAAAGGGTGTAGACGGCTACAACAAGCTACGACTTGTGATTGCTCGGCGTTTTCATTGCCAGCTATCTCTGCATGAGTCGAATCGATCTCATCTGGAGTCATCACCTGACTTGATAAAGCAGATGTTGCGTCTACTCGAAAGAATGGCCCAGTAGGCTTTATATCCAGAAGGTACTACTATAAGATACTCATCGAAGTGCGAATACCTGGGCGCCGTAGACGAGTGCAAATAGAACATAACGATGAGCGGAAAAGATCGATATCGGCTCGGAAAGGGATATCTTCGGCTCCTGCCGAAGACGCGTCGCGTCGCGCCCGCGTGCTTTCCAGTTCGAACCGTGACTTGACTCCACCTGCGTCCCGCCCCCTATCTCCCTCCCTCTCCATATACCCAACGCTCGCGATGTTCAAGCTCTTCCGTCGTCTCTCCTCGTCCGTCTATCAGCGCCCCGATAGGCCTTGGAGCGAAGATGGTACGCTTTTACCTGTGTGCTTCGGGTGGACTATGTGCCAACGAGCTGCTGCCACGTCGTCCAGCGACTTCCAACGCGCCGACGATTGGCCGCAAGCGCCGCATAGACGACGACGACGACGGTGATGATCTTGACACGGAGGGAAGCACGACCCGCAAACGACGTGGTCCTCTCCAGCGTGCGGGAACCGAGGCCTCAGATTTCGGCGAAATACTTCCAAAGCCGAAGGAAACTGATCCTGCGGTCAAGGAAGTGACTCAGGGCGTCAGAGAGGTCGAGATCGAGGAGAAGAAAGGGCAGGACGCGTCCAAGGGCGACCTCCATGGAGTGCAGGATCCCGAGGCCGTAGTGGAGGTTTCCGCTGATCCCCTCGCAGCGGCCAAGGACGACGTCTCGGGTGAGGCCTTGTCCGCCATCCCCAACGGCGCGATCGAGCCTGTTGCGGACACGTCAACTATCCTCGCCCCTACGAGCCCTGCAGCGACGCCTCTTCCCGATGCCGACGCAGAGGAGGATGCCGCTCTCGCAATGAACCCGTTATCGTCTCCTGCCTCTGCTCCTGCGGACTCTGCTGGAGAGGATTCGCCATCCCCAGGATCATCTGCCGATGCCAGCTCAGAGGAAGCGTCGAGCAAGGATGTTGCTGAAGTAGTTGTTTCCCATGATACCGCCTCCGCTCCCTAATCCTCTGCGACGCTTCCCTGAACGCGTGCGTTCGTCTGACTTATTCGTAACCATCATCATCTGTCTTGTTTCCGAACCTGCTATCTGTTGTACGTCTACCCAGATGTCCACCTTCGTAGTCGCTATCCTTTGCTCTCACGCCTTGATCACCTGCCTTTTCTCACCACTGGCACCTTGACTGGCCTCGGAACACGCCTCATTTTCCTTCATCTTTCTGTATCTACTTGTGGCGGATATGAACATGATGACCCGTGCGCCTCCTACTTTTGTACCTGCGTCTTTATACCTATCCTGCAGCTCGTTGGTTACTATAGGACGTCTCACTACAGAGAAACTCCCGGGCCAAGATCCCCCAGCTTGTCCTTAGCTCTCAGCTCCCAGGATGGAAATCTTTCGATTACCTGATCCGGCGGTATCCTTCCTCATAAGAGGCCTCACATCACGCAGCCACTAAACGGCGTCGGATAGCGGTCGCAGTCAACGCTCGCCGCGAATCGTGACGTACTGTGAAATTAGCTGTCGTACATTTTGACGTCGCCGAGCGAAGACAGCCTCTGTTAACTCTGGTACTGCTGTCACGGTGTCATGCCATTACCGGGTATAATCTAGCGGTGCGCTTCACTTTCTTCGCGTGCAGGGCGGCTAAAAAGCGAGTGTAGTTACGTCCCTCGTAGGCCGACGTGGCTCGAGTGAGCCCCGTTACGGTATGTATCTCACCGTGGGCAAATGCTGATGTTGTTCAGTGGTACTGGGTTTTCCTGAAGACTTCCGTACATCCGATAGTATAACATCTCCGCAGGCGATTTGTAAGTAGTGTCCGGCAAATGCAAGCAGCTTCAGAGTGTAAACCTATTCTCCAGCATTCAGTTTCAAGTTGCAGGTGCCGTGGGTGTACCTGCCAGTGAGTGTTCCGGCGCACCTTATCTGCAATTCCTCGCTGGTCATTAACCTACAAAAATACCAGCTCCAGAATCTCTGGTCCCCGAACCGTCCGGTGAGTAAGACACGGCGAATTGAGAACTCTGCACGTTTTGACCACTGGTATGGGCTCAGATTCCGTTGACGATATTTTAGCTCTCTTTCCGGATGCTGGCTTCAGCCCTCGGTCTGTCGAAATTATCGGCCTTCTCGCATCGTGAGCTCTTCTTCCCTTACCGCTCAAAGCGTCCTTCTACACCCAAGCCATGGTTGTAATAGCCATTCGATAGCTGTCGCCGATAACATCGATCTGTCAGTTTCGCAATCTTCGTTCGACTTGACACCTTGCTTGTTTGATATGCAGTTCTATGCTGGAACGATGCTCAAAGGCGCACTTTACCCCGAGTCTGCAGCATGAATCATCTTGAAGCCCTTATGATGTACCACAGGGATGGACATTCCACCGGTAAAGCAACGCATGGAGATACGTCTCCAGTCCGATGCTGACCTCGCGCACGGTATGTCACATATTTCTCTACCAGGGCATGCATTGACCCTCCCCTAGACCCGCGCGCGACTTGCTTGCGGCAGGCAGTGATTGACCACAATTTTGCTATGCTTACGTTCCGTGAGGCTACACAACAATTAACCGTCCTCGGAAAAGACACAAGCCAGCTACTCGACTGCTCTGACCTCATCCCCATCCCGAAGCCGCTGCCCGATCCCATGGCTTACTATCTATCTGGATTTGGTATCGAAGACGTCGATCGCACGGTAAGTCCCTCACAGACTTCTCGGATTGTCATTCTTTGCTAGCCCTCTGCTTCATAGTGCGCACTTCCGTTCTCCGTCCTGTCCATGCAGCCCGAACCGGTCACTTCCGTTGTTCCTGCGTAAGCAGCTTTGTTCTCTTCGTCTTCTCAGCATAGAACTAATCCGTGACATCCCCTGAAGGCCTATGCAGCGGGGGAATCATGTAACTATACACTCGTCCATGTTCTTGCTCTGGCTCATTTATTCGCCTAGCCACGATTTAAGACACCATTTTCTCAAGCCGCCCCACGGGAACATCTATTTATGGGTGAGTTTAAAGCAATATGGCATGCCACATTGAGCGTCCCGGTATGTGAGTTATCTTGCCAAGGTTGCTTTTATAACGAACCTTACTGCAGGCCTCCTAGATTAACTGCTCGTATTGGTGTTCTTTTACCTAGACCCTTGTGATTTGACCCTCAGCTAGGCGAATCACTTGGGCTTTTTCTCCTTTGTCTGCGGAATCCTGGACGGCGCGCACTGCGAGGTTTCTTATTCGGCAAGGGCTGTAAATGACAGCGATCCGACATATTTCTGCGTTCTAGTTCTGCAATAAGAAGAACGAGGCACACACACTGTTGATCATATTATGGTTCACATGAGGAATAATGTATACTCAAGAAAAGTGAAGGTGAGGGATAGGGGTGTACGGGAATAATGCACCGGCCATGAAGAAAGACGACGTTCGTCCGAATAATATCTACTTGTAGTGAGTCGAGAGTAAAATAACAAGCGCACCATGCATAAAACACATCACTACAGTGTGAAGAGTAGTGCAGTATGGAGAAAGGGGAAATAGGCGCGATTCGATCATGACCTGACGAGGTGAACTGCAACGACAAGTGCAACGACAAATGCAACGAGGAGCGCAGCGCCACTGATGACCGCCGCAACGCGACATCTAAGGACCCATGCCTCCGGCCCTAGCTGGTACAGAAGCACGCGCGAAAGTTTCTGTCGCGGACCGTCGGGGTGGTGGCGTGCGGCGTAGTCCTCCCACCGCTTGAACAAGGGCTCCTCTGGCATCTGAAGCCGCGTCCGTTTCCCCCTCCCTCTCTCAAGCCATGGTCCTTTCGGCGAGCCCCACAGCATGCGCCATCGGCGCCCGAAGCCGCCTTCCATTGTCACTTCGTTTCCCGCCGAGTCCTGCACACGCCCATCGGCAGCGCGCCAGAGCGGAAGCACAGGGCCTGCGCCCGCGCGGCGTTGAGGGACATGATGCATATCCCAGCGGCCCTCAGGGACAAGCCAGCCGCCAATAAGCCAGCAGAAAGGAGCGATGAAACCGAGCCAGAACAGCACGGCAGGACGCGACGGCAGCCACGCGGCACGCGCCTCCCAACGGCCCGCCTTGCTTTGTGCCTGAGGGCGGGTCTCCCAGACACCGGAGAGCACGGCGCACCATCGCTGCATGATGAACGTGTCGCCGCTGAGACCGCGCGGCTGCGGTGTGGGAGCCGTTTCGACCTCCCCTCCCTCAGGTGTGATATAGGAGTTGATCAGCGTGCGTTCGGTGAGGGACGCGCTCAGTGGGGGTGCAAGGTGTATAGGTGGCGGCATGGGAATGTCTTCAGTAACAGTATGGTCAGCGTTCTCTACCTCCTCCGAAGGTGCGGTGTGAAAGCTGCCTGTCCTTTCAGAGAGAGAGGTGACTGGAGCTCGGGTTGATAAGTCTAGGGACGGAATTATCAATGGTGGAAGGGTGGGTGCAGGCCCAGATTTAGTGGGGGTAGTTGGGGTTCTGGGGGAACTCGTGGCGGAAGCCTGGGATATAGAGCGTTTAAGCGGGCGGCGCAGAAACGCAGAATAGTTCGAGCCTGTTCGGTGGTCCGGGTCATAAGGCCATTAGGGTTCTAATAGGGGCGAAAAGCTGAAATGACATACCGAGGGAGGCGGGGGTCGCGGGTTCCGGGATAGGAGACTCTCCTTCTTTCGAAGACCCTGCTGTTGACGAGCGTCGCTCGTATATCGGGGAGAGTGGCTGGACATGTCGCGAGGCAGGACCTCCGATGCTGCCATCTCGGAGTGAGTAGGTCATATCCAGCTGTGATGACGACTGGCTGTAAAGCTGTGCGTGGGTGGCGATAGCTGATAAGGAGGAGGTCCGCCGAAGAAGGAGCACTTGAGGCGGGCGGGGTGGAGCGGACGGAGGACGAGGGGAAGAAACCAAGGAAGGGCTCGTGGTCGGTGGTGGGGTGCGCCAGCTTATATTTGAAGGAGCGGGGTACGGCATATCATGCCGGTCCTTTGTCGAGGGAGTGGCGCGAACATGCTTGTCGGATGAAGAAGATCGATTCAGGGCTACACGACGGGATTGCCTGCCAGTCTGTCTTCGCCGTGAAGAAGAACGCTCCACGTCGAGATTCGAATCTGACGGGAAGAACGAGGCCGTCATGTTGTGACCAGATCAGGTCGAGGTTCGCAATGACTTTCAGTCAAGATAAAGATAAAGATAAAGAAAGAAAAGAAGATACAAGAAGAGTAAGCGAAATTGGATATGGAGAAAGAGGCACTTACAGGCGCAATTATATATACGGATCGACTGCATCGTGTGTCGCCATGCATGTCTGCACCATGGAACGAGGAAGACACGAGGCAGGGCGTAGGTTGGGACGTTGCCTGGAAGGCGTCACGAAGAGACTCGTCGTCATACAGCTTCCATTTCCATGCGCACTGTACTCTGTAGCTTGAGATTATTGAACGGGACAATCACAGTTTGGTGGCACAGTGAGGTAGAGCATAGCGTACCCATCGTGGCTGTTGGTCAAGTGAAAGTGACAGCAGGTTAGATGCCAGAGCCACTAACAGCTGTAGGGGTCAAGCAGAAGCTCAAAATAAATAAATATTGAGACCCGTAGGTCTACCACTCTGGAGAAGCGTGTCATCCTTGTGCAGGGGCCATGCTAATCTTCTCTGTATCGTTCCAATTTTTTCGTATGCCACCCCGAAGGGGGCAAATGTCGTTGTGATGGCATTTGAGACATAAAACAGAAATTTGGATTACTTTTGACCCCATGAGCGTTTTATGGTCCGTGCGCAACACACCTACTACTATCATGTCAGCGAGTATCTATCAACCTTACCTTCAAGCTCCTTAATTCTCGGTACATCTCGCCAAAGCAGACAGGTAGCCCTAAAATTAGCCTTGAATACTTGCCGACAAACGCGTGTTTTGGTCAACGGAAAGTGCGCTGTCTTCATTTCGCTCACAGGACTTAGCCGCCCAGGGAACTTTCAGTCCAAAATACGCATAAACTAGACGGAGACGACAGCCAGCGACTTAGGGATACAGGGTACACAGTTGTAAAAATCGAGAAAAGTACGAAGGCGAAGCCACGGCATGACGAGAGACGGTGTTACTATGCGAATGTTACGTTTCCAATCCAGTGCGAGATGAAGCAGCAATGACCGTTGAGAATATATGCAGCAGAAAGCGATAGGGAAAGACGAAGTGCGTGCGGGGAGTGTGCATTGATGAGGTAGCGCAAGTGGGTGGGGAGCGATATGTATCTAGTTAAGCACGGAGAAATACGCGCGGAACATCGACTCGGTGCGGAGCGTCGAGTCCGCGACGACACGATGCACATGCAAGAATAATCTAGGGAACCTTCTCGTGAAGTAGAACAGGAATCCCTCGGGCATCGAGCCGACATGGCGCTTGACATTTTCGGGCAGGTCCTGATAGTGGTGCCGCTTGTTGCGTAGTGCGCGCAGCAGGTCCTGCACACTTTTCCCGTCGTATTTCCGGAACTTGCCTAAGTTGTCCACAAAAGTGCGATCAAGGCGCGCAACCCAGTCATTTCCGACAACATCCTGAGCGCCAGACTCGAGCGTGACGAGATGTACATCACGCGGGTCGCGGCACATAGTCTCAAAGCGATCGGAGGCATCTTGAAGGAAGCTGAGGCGCCGTGCAGCATCCCAGAAGTAAGGATGCATGAGACATGTCGTTGTGTCTGGCCTACTTGATGATGAACATAGTCCGACGTCATGGAAAAGACGCAGCATACCGATCTCCCGCTGCTGGCGCCAGCATCTTCGTGATCAGATCCGCCGCCTCCGCGCCTTCCTCGCCAAACACCTCCAATCCGGAGAGATCCTGCACGTTCTTGAGGATGTTGACCTCCCGCTCAAAACGGTCCCCGAAGGGGTGACCACCGCTCGTCAGACAGTAGTAGAACAGGCAGCCGAGTGCGAAAATATCAACCGACTTCGTCAACCGCGTTCGCGTAGTTGGTGTGCCCGTCGACGTCGCGGTCGAAGTGCTCCCACGCGACGACGTCGACGACTCGTCTGTAGGTGCATCATCCAGTTTGACATCACCGCGAAGGATCTCTGGCGCCCGCCAACCAAACGTCCCGACGCCCATCGCGCCGCCGGCAGTGGGTAGGAAACTGGTCTGATCGAGCTCGAGCTTGCGGCAGAGCCCGAAGTCGGATATGAGCATTCGATGTCCCTTTCTCCCGTCCGCGACAAGGATGTTCTGCGGCTTGATGTCGCGGTGTACAATCTTGAGCGCGTGCAGATGTCGTAGGCCCGACGCGATCTCGCGCAGAGCTCGCTTAGCGACGAACGCAGCCGAAAGCTCCGGGAATTGGTTTGGTCGTTCGACCACGTCCGCGAGCGATGCAGGGCAGAGTTCCAGGGCAATGTAGAGGAAGTTAGCATGTGATTCCTGGTAGTAGTACCGGATAACGTTCGGATGATCGTCCGCATCCTGCAGCAAGCTGACCTCGCGCAGGGCGAGGGTCGTGAAATCGTTCAATAGCCGCTTGACGGCCACCGCACGACCTTGTAGCGAACCCTGGTACACGACTGTGCCGTGCGAGCCAAACCCTGCGACCAATAAGGCGCGGCGAGGGTCGAGCAACAGCGCAACGCACCGAGTATGGCATCGGACACAACTAACGACGGTGCAGTGGCTGGCACCGGCATTGGCGGCACAACGATCGGCGAAATCGCGGGTGGCTGTGCCACAGCTTGCGCAGCGTCTTCACCCGTCTCGCCTCCTTCACCCTCCGTCTCGATAAACGCGTCCTTCGACGTGTTCTTTTTGCGTTTACCACGCTTCCGCCGTGTGCCCTTCTTCTTCCCTTGCACCGGCGTCTCGCTCTCCTTCTCGCTATCTTCCTCGCCGCCCTCTTGTTCCTCGTTGTGTTCAGAAGATGCTGGAGCGGAAACTAGCATATTCAACGGAGCAGCCTTCGCATCCTCCATCGCCGAAGACAGCGCCGTATCTGGGGAGGGTGGCGTTGGCGGAGAAGATGACGAGGGCGTCGATACCGTTTCATCCACACGTCCTGAGCGAGACTCGAGTGCTGGTAAAGACGGGTCGCTAGAGGACAGGCCCGATGTTGCGCTGGCCAGCATCGATATGGAGACGGGACGGGTGGCAGGAGTGGCTAACCGCCGGCGAGACGTCCAGAGCGAGCCCAGAGCGAACATAACACATGCTAGCAGTGCGAGCACGCCAGACGCGCTCCAAACTTCCGCATTCTCGCCAATGAGCATGGTCGGCGATGAGCCACGGGCGAATGGAGGCCAAATCTTCGACAACGTCCTATTGTCGATAGGCTGAGCAAGCATGGCTTCTTGAGAGTTCGTCGGCTTGGAGGGGCTCTGAACCATCGGTGGTAAGGCGACGGAGGGTGCACCGTCGAGCAGCCGAGCCAGTCGGGAGCGGGAGTCTTCGCGGAGCTGACGTAGGCCCGTCGCACACCGGCGATCATTGACCGTATGGCGACAGAACTCGTCAACGTCAACAACTTCTTGCGCGGACGGCGACAAGGAACCCGGCGGGGGATCTATAGACTTGCGTGCATTTGTACCGCCAAAAATGACAAGGGAGTAATGGTCCGGGCTGAGGGCGAAAAGAGAGCCAGTCTCTTCAACAAGACCGACATAGGCCGTACTGGCGTCAATGGTCTTTCGCTTTGCGGCCGACGTGAGTTCGAAGAAGGAGATCGTGTCGTCCAGACGGGGACGTGGCTGAAGCAAGACGAACGGGTTGCGACGCCGAGGCGAGCGCACTACGTCGAACACGGCAACTCTACAACGGCTGTTAGTCAGCACTGAATACCACAGGAATGCGAGGCGGCTCAAGTAAGGAAGTACATCGCATCACGACTATCAGATCCAGCGACGAAACGGTCGTGGGGTTAACCCACGCGCACCGATATCGGAAATGGGTAGGTGACTCGCGACTGTGCCTTAGAAACTACAGGATGGGAGTTGGTCGCGGAGAAATCACACCGACTCGAGCACCCGCGAGCACCGCAGGTGACCCTCCGTCCCGAACGTTATGCCAGCCGAGGTTCTCACGAGGGTAGCCACTGTAAAGGCGCCGAGTACGAGAGGAGGCACGCACATTGGACTCGAAAATCTCTGTCCCCACAGCAAATTAGTCTGAGGTGGTGAAGTAGCAGCACGTTCCTCGGGATTTTGAACCTTGAAGGCGATCACCTCACCGTTAGGCAGAGGCTCGATATAAGTATCATCCGGACTACGCTGATAGAGCATTTGTGATTCCTGATCCTGGTTGTTGGGCCCGTACGCGGCAAAGGAAAGGTTTTGCATAGGTACGCGAGGAGAACTGGATGACGAGCGTCGCGAATGGATTGAAACCAGGTAATCTTGGGTACAGTCAGCATCCCATAGAACGACTGCGACGGGCTGTAGCTGCTCGCCCAGCATAAATTTGGCCTAGGCACCAACGGCCAAACGTAGCGCTGGACGCACTACAGAGATAGAGATTAAAATGAGCGACTCACCAGAGCGGCCAATCTGAATCTCGACAGGGTACTCTTTGGGCTCTTTCGAACCGTCCAGTTCGTCCAAGTCAATCTCACTGTCGTCCTCGAAATCTTCGAATGGGTTTTCCTCCCACGGACACTCCGAGTCCAACGCCGCCTTCACGCGACCCGTTTGAAGCTCAATGACAAGTAGAGAAGTCTTCTTCCTGCCTACGAAAACGCGTTTATCGCCGCTGTCCGCCTCGCCAAAGGAGAATGGAGACATCTCGACAAGCTGGGCCATGGTAAAGGGGAGGCGCTGAAGGGACTCAGAGGGACCCGAGGTTACGTAGATGTCACCGGACTGAGGTTCAATGATATATGTCTCCGGCGGGTCGTCGTAATCAGGGTCAAAATCCGGGTGATGGGTCGAGACGAGTGGGCTGAGGTACGAGGGGAGGTTTGCGTCGACGGGACCAGACATGGACCACAGCTTCTTCCCTGTGTTGCGGTTAATGGCATGAAATCTTCCATCTACCGAAGCGAGCACGACAACATCGAGCAGTTCAAGGGCGTCCGGATCGTGTGATGACTGGTGGGAATGTGCTGGGCTTCGCGGAGGTAGGAAGCGGAGGTCATCAACGGATTGAAGCAACCTCTGGTGCTGCTTGACCGAGTACTGGGCGCAAGCAACAGCCGCGAGTGTGAGGATAAAGAGAGTGTATGAATACATGGCAAGGTTAGAGCATGGCGGTTGAAAGGCAGACGTAGACCATCGCCAGGGTGCGGTGCAAGCGCTTTCCACGACGCTCACTTCCTTTCCCGCGCACAGTAACCACGCTCAAAGTATCCCTGCCCTGAACACCTGGCTTTCCGCCACGGCCTTGCTGCCGACTTGTGATTCCCGCTCTCGCATTGGTCGTTCCCATCTAGCTCTTGACGTTGCTTTACATGTCCTCAGCTCCACCCGCGTACCAACCACGGGCGTCAGTCAAGCCTACGCGCAGCGACTACAGTACTATTAGCTACTGCGCGGCCGGCGGTTTTATATATCTCCCTCCAATTACCGCAAGCACCGGCCGGTACAAAAATATAACCTCCCTTCGCTGCTACAGAAGTCCATGCTCACAAAACGCGACAGACGGTCCGACGACGTCGTCAAACCTTTTCCAGGAATACGCTATTTGCAATTCTGGGATCTTGCTTATAAGCGCCGCTGCTCGTAAGCGGATTACAATATTAAAAGTTTGATCATAATCCAGGACAGTTCGATTGTTGCCGATTATAATACCGTCGGTTACCTCACAGGCAGCTTGCAAGCACCTGTGAGCAGTTGTAAGGGGCTTATAATAGCCCCTTGTGATGGATCTTTTGATGCTTACAAGCATTATAAGCTACCAGGCTCAATTGTAGTGATTTGGTGCTTATAAGCAATTACAATCTCATTCCCAGATTTGCAATAATAGTCCAGGCCCATTATCTGTCACCAGTGCCACAGTCAGCTGAGAAAATGTCACAAATGTGGAATCTTGTTATGTGGTACCGCTCTTAAGAGGATTACAATTTGATCACAATTCAAGTTAGTCTGATTGTAAATGCTGTAATTTTTGATTACCTCTCAGGCAGCTTGCAGGCCCCTTGTAACAAGCCTACAATAATCTCTTGTGACAGAAACTCTAATGCTTATAAGCACTATAAGCTACTGGGCTTAGTCTTGGCAATTATGGCGCTTATTAGCAATTATTATAACCATTGTTGTCAGCGAGCTAAATTACATTTATTTACGCTATAATTAATTACAATCTCGAGCCCGGTTTTCCGACAGAACTATACGTAGGCGCTAAGCAGCGCAAGTGCCCGTGCTAACGTGGGGAGGTCCATATGGACATGTATAGTAGTGGTAGGAGGAAGTCTGGACGCGAGCGGCAGTACATCAAGATGCTCGGGATGTGGGCACGTGTTCGAATGACGGTGGCTGCTTGCGCAGCGGGCAGCGGCTTATGAACGCGTTATCATCATCACTTCATCAGAATTTGGTCGGGACTCGGGACATACTTGCCAGTGACCGCTTGAACAGCTTAGTCCACGCCTCTTCTCGGACTCTGAGCAATGACGCTAATATCACTTCCTCCGCCACGCTATGGGGTACTGCTATGTACTTTTCAAGCGGTGAAGTTGTCGACTAGGCGTCCCTCTTCAACGTTCAGTAACCACGAGTAACACCCGCGTGCTTCGGCTTCGACTGTCTCTTACCATCTGACTTGGCTCTTCTCAAGAACGGTGTACAATGCTTTGCTCATGCGAATCTGCCATTTTTTTTGCCGCTCTTTACCCACTCGGCTCGAGCTCGGACGGTTACTTGTTCATTCCTCGCCGAGCATCCATATTGCTACAAACTAAACCGACTCAGAAAGGCTTTATGACAACTAGGGGTGGTCTTCGCGGACAACATCACCTGGAGCGGCGAAAGCTTTTAGTCAGCATGAGAGGTGCGTCACGTCCAAGTTCTCGGATGCATGCCACAAGCCTTTTTCAGAGCATAGCAATGGAGTGGGAAGAGTTCGTCGAGCCACGGCGGCGTATAGTGAAATATGACACTAGTGCTGTGCCCTGTGCTCCGGTGGTCGATTTCTATGATCTTGCTATGGTCTATCGCCTACGTTCTCTTTCAAGTCGGATCGGATCTCCATTCTACGCTCAAATGGCCACCTACTCCAAGCCGCACTGCAGGTTTCATCGGAGGCAGCAATGACGACTTGATCTCTTATGGCCAGTAGAACGTACGTATCTAGAGAAAAGGTTCAAGTCGACTGAGGGTGCTTACCAGCCACTGATGAACCATATCCATTGTCATCCATCTTGCGGAGCGTGCAATTCCATTGAGAGTCATTGCCGCTTATTTGTCTTCCGTGTGCCGACAAGACGCGTAGTTGCCTCTGCGTGGTACTGCTACTACCTGTGATTGCAAATGCCCTTGCCGTGTCTCTGCAGGTCCACTCACAGCCGTGTGGCTATCTGCCGTTCGTGTTTTGCACCCATTTCTAGATGCCTATAACCAAAATTGAAGCATGTGTATCTCGTGGCTTGTGTGTGTGGCAGATGTAAACACAGCGCGCCACGTCACTGGTCCAAGCTGTCTCAGTATTCTCTGCGGCGCGGACATTTTCAGCTGTCCAGCCCCCGGCAACCACGATTTGCTTCCTTCGCTCTGCGGCAAGCCCTTTGTATTCTGTTCGGTGTATATTGACGGGATTATTGACCACACAGACCATTGTCGCGATGAGCGGAGGTTCGTGCTTGGACAGCCGGCTCGCCAGGCTACAAAAGCGGGATGCCTCTGCGTCTCAGCTCCCTATCCCTCTCCCCTCGACTTTCGCCTAATTGCCAGCAGTAATCCCGCAACCTATTACCGCTAGAATCTGCTTCGTTTGCAAGCTCTACGGATGTCAACCCCGTCCAGCCCCGTCATCCACGCTCCCACGCCAGTCAAGCCGTCGTCTGACCCCAGCAGCACCTACAATTTTCTGTCCGCACCCTCTACCCTCGACTGGGTGGACTCGCTCTCTGAACAGGTCCGTCCTCTCTACACCCAGTTTTACTTTCAGTATTGACGATATCGTCTTTAGTCCAACAACACGGGAACGATCGGTGGTATGCAGGACAACACCATGCAGCAGGGACAGTCCGCGCTGTCCCTCCCAGTCCAACCTATGTCGCAGCACTTTCCCCAGCTTCCATCTACGGAGTTTGGGGGCGTTGTTCGTCACGCCCAAACCGCGTCTTCGCAGCAGTATCGTCCTTACTATCGTCCGTCCCAAGTCAATGTGTTTCAGACCTCGGGGGGGAATAGCATGTTTCCGGCGTTGAACCCTCCCGGATACAATCCATACCACGTCTTCCGCTGTCGACCCCCTGGGTACCGCATCCCTCCCCGTCTTTCGCTCGACCCCACCTTCGGCCAGCTCGACACTCGGACTTTCAACCCTTCCCGCTTTTCATCCTGGTCGTCGAATGGTGTGCCCGCCTACGAAAATAGCGGCATGATAATGAACCGCGCATCGCTTGCGACTCCCAACAACAGCCCGTCGTCCATCTTCGACCAGGCGCAGAATGTTCCCGATCACCCGCTGCCGGCCTCGAGCCCAGATGGGATCAGCGTCAAGTCCGAGACTGATTCTTTCCAGCCGCTCACGTCTGGGAGCGACCGCGTCAAGACTGGCGACGAACAACAGCCTCAAGTTCTGCGTCCCGTTTCTACAAGCTCCAAGTCGCCCGTTGGCCTTGGGCCTCACAAGGCCATCTTTGGCTGGCCTCCGCCGAAGGAGCACTTTTCGGAACCAGCGCAAACGCGTGATAGCGCCGGCGGTTCAGAGCCGACGCTGGGTGTCAGTACGTGCCTGCTGTCTTGGATTCATGTGCCCCGCTGACCAGCAACAACAGACGCGAACGACGTCCAAGCACCCTCCTCGCCCAGCCGGCCGTCGACCGCGACGCAGTCCTGGGTTTTCCCGCCCTTGCCGATCCTCTGCGCCCCGAAAGCCACCGGAGGAGTCGAGCTCACGCTCAGCGACGCGACGATCCAAGCCGGCAAGGCGTCGCAGGCGCGTCGCAACCGCCGACACGTCGCGACGCACCGTGCGCGGCCGCTGCCCATGACGTACACCCCGCGCTTCCACCCGATGCACGCGCCGCAGATCGTCGACATAGAGTGCGCGCGCGACAGCGATGTCGCCGGGGCCGTCGTGACGTATGCGGCGGCGGCGAGCCTCAAGCCTCACAAGTACAAGCCGCGCAGGCGGACGAAGGACGCGCGCATCCTCTGCCCCGCTACGGGCTGCATGACGACATTCTCCGACATCCAGGGAACGGAGCGCCACGTCGAGCAGCGCGCGGCTTATGGTAGCGATGAGCACAGTGAATATTTGATCTCGGACGAGTGCGCGCAGCTCTGGCGGTCGGTCAAGAAGCGCGCGTTCTGTGTGCCGTGCCAGTGGTGCACCCGGATCATTTCGCGCGAGGATTCGTGGGAATGCCATGTGGAGCGCTGCGCGAGGAACCCGAAGAATAAGGAGAAAGATAAAAGGAAGAATCTGAAGAGGAAGAGGGCTGTGTATGTGAAAGAGGAGCCGTCGGATGAGGACTAAGATGGCTCGCGTGGGGCATTGGTAGATGCATGAACTCCGCCTCGGGCGAGGAAGACAAGAGAACTATCGGATATACCTCGAGCTTGTATGCTCGTAATTGTATGCTCCCTGTACCCCTCTATGCTATGGAACTATGATTTGCTTGCTTCACGCCGGGCCGCCCCGTCGGTATCCGATCCAAAGCTCTGACAAAAGGATGTGCGGAGCGAGTACCGGCGCTCGGGCCTCTCATTAAGTTGGTCTTCAATCTTTGATCACCGTCAATCTATGCGCGACGAAACGGTTCGGAGGTAATTTTGGAACAGGACGCCGACATGTGCCGAAGACCTGTCATGTCTCTCTGATTCTGGTCATCTCGAATAGACAATCGCTGCAAGTCTTCAACAGACCAGCCGGCTAGCTGATAAAGAAGACATGAGGTACATACGAGACGAGAGACTCCCCACGTCTTATTATACGTGCTGCGACGCCCCGATCAAGCTGTGACGTCGTCCTCGGGTCCAAGAGCACGTATGCTAGCCCCGAGACAAGGGTAGCGTCTAGCGTCGTCAAAAGGACATCGACGGCAGTACGAGCGGGCCCCGGTTTCCGTCACCCTCGATGGATTAGCACAACTATTTTGGGGATGCTCTGCTGCACCATTTCCGAGAGAGAGTTGACAAGCGCAAATGCTGTGTAGAAGGCCCCCTTGCTTGCACCCGTAACTCTTCCGACCGTCCGTACATCACCAACGCTGCATGCGAGCATTCCCGGCGAAGGCAATCGACGTGCCAAAGAGCAGAGCGCTGGATTGCGTTATTTCTCCCGACGGGGATATTTTTGTATTCGCCCTCTGAGGGATAGTGCTGCGAGAGGATAAATTGCGTGAGGCAAAGAGACGCACTGTTGTTGTTGAAGCGAATGGAGATGAAGGTGGGTAGGGAGAGAGAGGGAGATAGGGGTGCGGATGTGGGGCGGGCGGGGCTGAGGGCATGTGACGGGAGCGGGTGACGGCAGGGGCCTCGTGTTCAATGTTGACAGGCTGATCGACAAACAAACGTTGAGTCGACTCGACGGAAACCACAACATCGTCTTGGGACCGACAGGCGAGTCTCTCCTTCCGTGTTGTGTCCTCCCTTCCCGACAATTGCATGTCTTCCTTGCCCCCCCCCTTTCGGCTGATACCATCGGGTCCGATCGGCGTGAAAGCGGAAGGAGAAGGGAGGAGCTGGTTGCGATGAGGGAGGGAGGAATAAAAGAAGCGAATGGATCCGGGAGGCTGTGGGTGATAGTAGGATTTGGGCGTCTGTCGTCGTTGGTCGACGGGGAGGGCGACGGGCGTGAAAGAGGGCGTAGAGCGACGCAGGTATGAGAGTCCAAATACGAGAGAGAGAGGAGAGAAGACGAAAGGGAGATGGTGGAAGAAGAAAAAAAAAGTGAGAATAGAAGAAGAAGGAGCTGCCGTGGGTGTGGTCGCCGTCTTGCAGATGGCAGACGGTTCGAGCGCGTTGGCGGCCTGGCTCTTTGCTCCCACGTCGACCACCTCGTCCTCACACTACCTCAACGCTCTATACCCTTCGTCGCCGTCACATCGCGACGACGACGGCGACAAGGACAGCGACGAAGACTCTGCTCTCGCTCAGAACACATGTCAGGCAAAGACCCTCCTCGCGGCCCACGCGCGCTCCTCAACTCGCTCGCGGGAAGCGAAGGGCAGCAGCGACAGCTGCCGCCTTCATCGTTATCGACGTTATCGACACCCCAGCTGAACGGCAGCTCGCGTCTGGGCGCTCCGCCGCCGACGGGGCCGCGCAGCCTGCTCATCAATAGCGGCGGCGGTCGCGGCCCTGCGCCGAAGCCGGCGCCGGTGAACGGGCAGGTCGGCGCGCTCGTCAACGGGCAGGCGCGCGCGCCCATCCCGACGGGCCCGAAGACGGTCGTCAGACCGGCGGCGCGCCAGGTCGAAATCAAGTGGACGGCGAGCGTATGTCGTTGTTTTTCCGCCGTCGTCGACGTCGTCGCTGACCCGCATTGAGCAGGGACGGCCGACTGCGCCTGCTCCAGCGTCGAGGCTGACGCCGCCGCCGACGCCTGCGAACGGCGTCAAGTCTTCCTCGGCGTGGTCGTCGTCTTCCGCGTCCTCGATCCCGACCGGGCCGCGCGCTATTCAACGAGC
>MU273578.1:0-86774 GCA_022160365.1 Vararia minispora EC-137
GAATGTTCTCAAACCCGGAGCAGACAGAGCTTTTCTACCACTAGTGGACAGCAAACAACGACCAAGAGAGCTTTTAACTGTACATAGGAATCCTTATATTTTGTATACCCTGTCTATAGTACATACAGAGTCATCTATAATTTTTTGGCGCTTTTAGGAGGGACGGGAGGGACTGTTCGCCATGGTTTTCCGGCCAGAAGGAAGATATCGAGGTCGCTTCTGGCCGTATTGCGTCATGCACAGTCGACGGTAGTCGGTCCGTGCTGATCCGACCTGGACGCTCACTTTCGCGGCAGTTGCGCGTACCCACTACCACAAGCACGCATCAGATCCGTCGGCTGTGCAAGTGCAAGCTTAACAAGATGAAAACAACGCACCGCAAAATAATTGACAACGACGCGAAACTTGCGTGAACGCCAGTGCTGCTCAATGAAGAGCTTCACTGCATTCTGCTCAACGACAATTTCAATGTCCCCGTTCAGGAACATATCGTCCGTCTGTGACTGTATAGAAGATCAACACGGGTGAGAGGTAGTGCGGGCGTACAAGGGCGAAACTAGAACGATGGGTGATGGGGAGCATGTCCTCGGGTGGGTAGTCGTTGGCAGTCTGCATCAGGGAAGCAATCAGGCGAGTGGACATTTGCTGATTGGATGACGCGTACGAGGATGCGCTGCCAACACGAGGGCGTCGTACGCGCGTAAGGATGGAAGCGACGGATGTGTGCTGGGCGATATGCAGGAAGGCGAGAGGTGTCGTCTGGAAGGCTGTCGGATGGAACACAGTTAAACGAAGGCGGTGCCGGGAAGACGGAGTTCATAAGACGAGGGCCGCTCGAAAACTCGAAGGAGGTGCGGAGAAAGGTTCGCGGTGGAGGCGACGGCACAGAAAAGTGTCGGCGAGGATTAAATAGCCCATGAGCAACGGCCATTCAGGCGGCGAGCGCCTGGACCAGATCGGCGCGCCAGTCTGGGGATAGAGTATAGATGGGCTGGCTTTGGCCCACCTACGCATGGCGCGGCAAGGTCCGTTACCCTCCACCACCCCCTCCTCCGTATAACGACCAAACCACGGTGCGCGGAGGACTACCTTCCCAACGTGGGGCGCGACGATGCTCATCAGTGCGTGACATTCGTCTGCAAGACCAACCCTTGATGATTGAAAGCTTCGCTGCCTACAGCATTGGCGATGGTTTGAACACAGAATGAGCCTGATGGACGAGATGGCGTTCTCGACGGCACATACTCTCAAGGCCGGAAAGTATAACCCATAGACGACCTAGATGCGATCCAAGAGACATCAAACGAGGTAGGATCTCATTAGCATTGTGCACGAGAATGGCAACGTCGGGACCATGGCCTACCGACACAACTCCCCAAAAGGCCAACAAACCCAGATCAGCCTCGCTCCCCGCCACCCCTGTCGAAGGAATGGAGGTCGGAGAGCATACCCGCTCAGCGCCCAGATGGCCGGGTTTGTAGCTAGTGCTACATGGTAAGCAGCTGCCTATGCGGCGGAGTGTGTCCACAAAGCAGCTCTGGCCGCCACAGTCGGAGCTGGGTCTCCAGGGTACTCCTGTCATCAGTAAAATATCGGCGCTGGTCACCGACGCTTCTTCTATGTCCGAACAAGCAAACGGAGACGTTCCTCAACGTTAAGAAGGTGCGTCCTATAGGGACCTACGAGTGTCCCAGTTCCACCGTCTGTCTCCGACATGTCTCAACACGTCTGCACTGGCGTATCCAAAGACGGCTTGTGCGCTCGACGGGTACCCATTCCTTCATGCACAAGTGTCCCCTTGCCCGCCTCAAATTTGAGGCACCGCGATATCGTATCGCCCCCCGTCACTAGTGTGACCGGATACGTCACACCGTTACTCTCGGAACCGGTGCTGTCGGTGATCTGCGGCGAGAAGGAACAGGACACTGCATTCGCCGCTGGACAATGTAGTGAATCGTCGCATCAGCTAAATCACAGAAGTGCATGCATCCCAATAAGGTGCACGAACTAGGGACGTTTGTGTTGAGTGGTTATCCCGCCGCGCGTGGCAAGTCCACAGCAACAGCAAGATGCTTGACGAACCTTCCGCTCGCCCTGGCTCGCCGCAAGGACATGTAGGGCGGCACGGAGGTAAAGTGTGCACAAGAACGGCCGAAGATGCCCAACGGCTAGCCATCTATTGACCGAAGCCCGACACAAGTATGGCGTACCTTCGATATCTCGATTAAACAGCCGCCTAAAGCGTTGCCCCGTCTCGTCCTTCCGTCTGCGCCGCAAACTATTTCATCAAGCATTTCTTCTGGCCGAGCTCAACAAAATAACCGTGTATCCGCTCCTATTCTGTTTCGCCACGCTCTGTGGTTGGGGAAAGAAGCTAACACCATTCCGATGGAGGTTCCGCCAGTATCCTGACTAGCTCCTCCCGTAGAGGTCGCTGGGTCCGATACGCGTGCATATCCTTTGTGGTAGGTTCGGCGGAAAATGTTGTCATCGGCAGAACGAGCTGACGGCGGAGTCGAGCACGGGTAGGACGAACGGTGAACAAGTTGTCTGTCCGGTGCGGGGAGCTCTCTACGGTTGAATGAGAAGGTCGTCATCCGTCATCGCAGGATACAGCGGCAAATCACGGTCGAATGACAAGGCTATGGCAGACGTGGCAAACAAAGCAAGATTTGGGGAACGTGGAATTTGAATAGAGGGCAGCGACGATGGTCGCCGCCAGTCGTCGTGCTCGCGTCAAAGTCACGATCTTGCAAGCATCTCAGATTTCAAATTCCGCACTGCAACCAATTTGCGCTTGCGTGGTCGCCGCGGGCGGAGACAATGACGGCCATGCGCCTGACGCGCGTGCTTCATTTACAGCCAACGTCCACAGCAAACCGTGAGGGACGAGCCTGCCTTCGTCTTCGTGTTTCAAGCCTCGCATCCACTCTAGCTTGAAGTTCATTCTACAAGTCCGCTGTTTACAGCTCCCATTCTATGGGGGAAGGCGCAAAGTTCTCGCCCGTCTCGCCCATCCCGCCCGTCTCGTCCGTCCCGCCCATCTCGCCTGTCCCGCCCGTCTCGCTCGTCTCGCCCGTTTCGCCCGTTTCGCCCGTCTCTCTCTCCCACCTGTCTTGCCCCTCCCATCCGTCAATCACCTAGCCTGCCAGAACGATGTACGTGTGAACCGATCCCGGCCGCCCATCCCGTACAACAGCCTGGCAGTTAATATATTTCCTTCTTTCCCCCCACATCATACCAGGGTATGCGCCATCCACAAATACGTAGTCTTCCTTTCTCTCTTGTCCTTCCGTTCTGCTCACCTTGGGACGCATTTGACCTATCTCCAAGCCCCATTTTTCCAGCAAGGCAGGTTAGGGAGTTCTCGCTGGTGTACAGGCTATCTGAGCCATTATCCCACTTTGCTAGCTCATCCCCGCCTTTCCCATCTCTCCCCGCACCTGTGAGTAGTGGTCTATATGCTGCTTTCACGGACCTTTCCAACGCCCCTTACCACGTACATGTTGTGGCCTTCGGCTAATTGGCGTCGGAGAGTCGAGCATTAAATTGTATGGTGTATATCGCTTAGTTACTATCAAAGTTGAACAAGAAATCCTCAGCCCGTAGAAGCAGTCTGTATCCTTAGTCTTTTAGTAAAATAGGAGTATCTGGTGAGGGGATGAACCCCTCTAAAGCAGTTCTCGTGCTGCATGTCGACGAAGTTAACCATCCCCAAATTCGCCATTTACCATGTATAGTAATTATTCTAGTCACGCGAAGATGTCAGCCGTCCAGTGTCTGCGATGCTGAAAGGCTCAGGAATATTAACGTGGCTGCAACAATATATCGACATGGACTGAAATCCTTCACCCTCGTCAATGCACCCTTTGCACCCAACCCATTTCAATATGCATCAATGAACCGCTGTGACCGGCGGTTCTGGCAGGCCTTGAAAAGAACAGAGGAGGGACCGGCTATGCGCAGATCTCCCCGACGGCTCTTATCAACAGCTGCCAAGGTAGACAGATTCGAAAATACGTCACAAGGGCGCATGAGCCCGACTTCGACATCTTCACTCATCCCACGGCTCCGTAACTCGTCACGAAAAGCCTTACCGCGTCCAGAGCGCCAATTTAATTATTGTATTCGCAGACGGAACGACTAAACGAGAGGTGAAAAATAGCCTAGATACGCGCATAACGAGGGGGATTGTAAAGTAAAAGCATCGGAGTTGAGTGAGAGAGAAACCGGAGACATTCACGGGCAGGGACCCACGGGGACGACCGGCGGACAGCCGCGGGGAAGATCGTGCGAGGCGAGGCGGGTGACGAAGCACGGAGACTGGGGATGGCGGGACGTATACATGCAACCGGACGGAGCGAATGAGGAAGGCATATATATACGCCCGAGCGCAAAGGGGCGATCTGGGGTGGAACCGAACGAACGTAGATCCATAGCGGGGAAAGCAGCGCGAGGGAGCTCACCACCGCGCGCTGTCCGTCGCGGCCTTGGAGTGCCGTGGCGCGGCGGGTGTGTCCTGCGGCACAGATGGGAACGCATCGAAGTTGAAAGAGATATCGCCGGGCGAGGAAGCGGAGCTGGCTATAGAGAGGTCGAAGGACGCCTCGGGGACAGGCGAGGGGAGGTGGTACGGCTGCTCGGGGATCGGCGCTGTCGCTCCCGTCAGACGGATGCGTCGCGCATCAGGGACAGAATGGAGGGAACGCACTCGGCAGCTCGTCAATCATAGACTTAGTCTTCCCTGCGCGACCGAGCATGCGCTCCGCGAAAGACGCAGCGCGCGCGATGCCGCGGTGCGGGCTCAGGCGGAGCGACGAGCCGGTGCTGAGACCGCTCTTTGCGGAGCGCATGCTGAGCGCGTCGACGGGGCCCTCGGACGTCGGCGACGGCGGCGTCGCGACAGGTGCCGAGTCATCGGACGAGAGCTCGGAGCTCATGCTCGTGCGCGTGCGCGAGGAGCGCGAACGGAGCGAGAAGAAGCGGCGTGAGCGCGCGGACTTGGGCGGCGGCGTCGGCGGTACATCTCCATCGCCATCTGCGCTGAGAGTCGAAGAGGATGCGCGTGCAAGCGACGCCTGTGAGCGCGACGGCGGCGTGTGCGGCGTCGAGCCAGACGCGGACACTGTTCCGGACGCAAGGGAGAGGTCCGGCGCCGCGCTCTCGAACGTGACGGAAGGTATGTCGAAGTTCGTGCCGAGCGTCGCCTCAAACCAGGCGGCATCCTTGAGCAAATCCGAAAGGTCGTTCGCCTGCGGGCTCGCGGGCGGGTCCGGATTCGCAGCGAGGTGTTTAAACTGGCGCTTGGAGCGGATGTGCGAGAGCGTGTGCCCGTCCTGCGAGCCCGACGCCGAGCGGCGTGGTTCAGAGCTCATGCTCTGGTCAGTACTCGAGCGGCGATGGTCCGATGTCTTGCTGTGGACGACGACACTATACGACTTGGTCGTGACGGGTACGGGCGTTAGCGATGGTTCAGATACCGGCGATGGCGAAACATTGATCGGTGTGGGGACCGGCTTCGTTGCGGAAAGCGGCGGCTTGGCGGTCTGCGGCGTACTGGGGCCCAACTCGGGGGATGTGAACGAAGAGTCGCTGAGCGAGGTCGTGAGCAGGGCCGGTCTGCTATCGGTCGCCGTGACGGCCGTCCGAGCATCCGTTGGAATCTCGGTATTACTTGAAGAGATAACCGAGACCAGTGCATCCGGTGAGCTGACCTTGGCGGATGAGGCCGATTGGGCGCCATTCATTGATGAGAGCTGAGGCTTGCCGAGCGGCGCAGGGGAAGCGCCCGTCTGCGGCTTCGCAGACGGGGGCGGCGTTGGTAGCGCGCAGTCGGCCTCGGGGCTCGTACGAGTACCAGCACTGGCGTCTTTCTCGGCTGCGGTCGCATCTGGGTCCGGAAGCTCGTCCGGGGCTGAAGAAGGGGACATGATCTGGGACGTGCGCCGCGCACCCTTTGACGCCACCGCCGCGCCGTCAAGCTCATTATATTGACCAATCATCTCGACGACACTAAGCCTGCGGCGGGGCCTGGGTCCCGGTGCGGACGACGAAAGCTCTGGTGCGGACTCGCCGGTAATATTGGGGGACAGTGGTGCGAGGTCTGTCGGGAGTCCGTCGGTGTTTGGCGTTCCGCTGCGCGGGAAGGAAGAGGGAGCAGTCGTCGTGCGCTCCTTGCCCTGGAGCGGGGCGGGCCCTGGTTTCTTTTCTACGCTGGGGATGCGGTTGCCGTACAGCTCCTTGCTTTTGGTCGAGCGATCCTCAGTGGGGGGCGGGGCGCCCATACCGAAGCTGCCGCGCGGGACGGGTATACCACCTTTGCGTTCAAACTTGTTTATCTTGTCGCGCAGGGTGCCGCGGGGCGGGGTGGTGGGCTGGCCGGTGCTGGAGACGGTGCTTGTGCGGGCGGGCGCAGCAGATGGGTGGGTGGGACCATTGGGCTTCTGCTGGAGGGCGGCAATGCGGTCCTTTAGGGGAACCTGTGCTTGCACTTGTGGAGTTGTCCTATCGAATACGATGGACTGGATGAGCTGCACGTTCAAGACAGAAGAGAGAGGAAACGAACTGACATGAGGGAAGGAGCGTGAGCCTGGTAGGGCGGATGTGCTGTTCAGAGCAGCGGGGTATTCTTCAAGGCTGGAGGCCGTCAGAGATGAGGTTTCGTCTGGTGTTGGGTGGAAAAGATGGAAATCGAATCGGCAGCTGGCGTCAGACGGTCAGGCATGCAGACCGTGCGACATGGCAACCTCGGCCAAAGGCATGTCCAAACAAGTCCTCTGTCTCCGCACGCGGCGTCAAGTCGCCCGGACGGCCATCACCGATCATCAACTTGTCAATGTTCCTCACTGCGCCTTCATTAACAGCTCATTATTATTATTATGCCTCTACCACTCCTCGAGCCGCCTTCGCTGCCCAGTACGCTCGCTTCTCCTTTCTCCGAGCCGCCTTCGAGTCTTCCGACGCGTCCGAAGAGCTCGCGCTAGCGTACGCCTCGTCCTCCTGTCTCAAGCTCTCTGCGTCCGACAGCGTCTCCACCGCCAGATCCACCCCATCCTCGTCGTCCTCCACAAATATCGGCATAACGTGCTTGTCCGCTGCTGTCCCCAGTCGTCGCCGTTTCCGCGGGATCCCGTACCTACCTTCCTCGTGATCCCCATCCCTGTCCGCTATGGCCGCCTTCCCTGGAGACGAAACGTGTTCGTCCTCGGAAGCGTTCGCCGCCGTCCACACGTCGTGCACAGCCGAAGATTCCTTCTTGTCTCCGCCTCCGCGTCTGTTTCCGTTCGCCTCCGCACGCCGCCGCCCACTGGCCACCGTTGCCTTCTTTACCTCCGTGTCCACGACGACAGCCGCCTGCGGCGATACACCTAAGATGTCGTGTAGTGTGCGCCTTTCGTACACCTCCTTCGTCACCCGTCGGTGGTTAATTGTCTGTTTCATCGAACGTCAGTACACGTGCGCAGAGATGGGTCGAGAAGGGCGCTAGTACGCACTTCCCTTGTGACCCCGAGGATATGTGACAGCACGCTGTTCTCTTCGGGATTCGTGCGGCCCTCGCGCAAGCTGAAGCTACGTCCCGCCCGCCGTTCGCGAAGGATGTTTGCCAGCATGTATGCCCGCGAGGTCAGGATGCCGTGCGCTCCGGCGAACGTCTGCCGCACGCGCCCGATGTTGAACGAGCCCTTGGAGATGTCATTCGCTACGATGGACGTTAACCCGCCAGCTATCTAGTAGGGCTCCCGAACGCACTTATGTCACCGGGGTCCTCGATCGAAAGCAGTCCACGGTTACGTAAGTCTTGCCAACCGCGTGCTCTCTTAGAGAAATACGTCCCGCCCTCGCGTATGGAGATGCCAGTCTCGTTGTAGTTGAAGTAGCACCCGTACAGCTCAAAGAATTCCATCACGAGCGTGCCTAGGTTATTCATGGGATCGATCTCGCCTCTGCGCACCTTGGGGTGCATCTGCAAGAAGCTAATCGCGAGGCAGACGATAGCGTAGCTGCCGAGACCCCCCGTGAAGACCTCGTTCATCGCGCGCTGCGCGAGGAACGCCTTCGTAACGAGGACAAGCGGCCGGAGCGCGGGCATTGAGCACAGGAAGCCTTGCACCATGCGTCCCGCTGCGATGCCATTGACCTGGTTGACGGAGATGTCGACCGCGAAGCGGCCGTGCGTAGTGATAAACTTTACGATGGGCACCTTGGCCTTCGCGATGATCGTCACTTTCGAAGTCACGCCCGCGCGCCGGAGTGTCGTGGCGAGCGCTTGTAGGACAGCGATGCGGTCGGAATACGCCATGGACTGGGACATGACAACTAGGTCAATATCTCTAGCCAATAAAAGATGCATAAACAATGCTACGCAGCACGGAGAGATAGCGCACCCGAGCGGCAGGTAGAGCTTTGTCTCATAGCTCCCGAATGGCAGCACCTGCGCATCCGGGAACCTCTGCACGATCGCACGCGAAATCATCTCAACCGTGAGTGCGCGAACTTCGTCTTCCTCGGGCATCGGGGATATGTAACGCACGAACGCGTCCACCTCGCGGTGCAAGCTACGCCATGAGAAGGGTGAGCGTGCACCCGACGGAGAGAAGCCAACTACGCACAGTGATGCCACGTTCGTGCAGCCCTCTGCATCCATAAGATCCAGCCAGGGAGCAACCCGCGAGGATGCTGCCCAGTCGCGCTTCCCCGCGTCCCGATCTCCGCGCTCGTACTCTTCCACTTTGCGCTTCCTGCCTCTCCCGTCATCCTTATTTCTGCTTCTCTCCCTCTCCCTCTCCCTATCTCTATCCCGCCCTAGCTCACCCCGCGGCCTCTCTTCCGTGTTATCCTTCTCTCCCTCACTGTCTTCAAACCCGAACGCCACAAAATCGTCTCCAAAATTGAACGCGGAGGGGTCGGCTGGCGCCGCCCGCGCGCGATGTGCGCTCGTCGACGGTCCTGGGCCCGCCTCCGCGCTCGTATTGTGCGAGGTATCCTTGGACGATCTCTTTTCCGAGCCATTGCCACGCCGCTTCTCTTCGGATGCGCTGCGACGTTTCTTTGCGGGCGGGGGCGCGTCCCTTCGTTGCTTGTCGCGGCTGCGTTTGTTCCGCTCGCGTCGCGGGAGGCGCTCGGAGAGGGAGGACGACGAGGCAATAGCAGTGTCCATCTGCCGTTGTGTGAACGTGATAGCACAGGGCGCGAGCGGAGGAACCAAGCTCAGAGTATCTACAGCAATTAGACGTGAAGACCCGAAGTTGAAGGCACGTGATGCGTATATGGCTACGGTGTTCGGCACGGAACGCCGGAACGCAGCTCCGGCGCGTCCTGCGGTCCGAGCCAACCCATGTTGCTCAAGGCAGCCCCAACTTGAGGGTCTTCTGCTTAGACGGAAGCCCGCCGGTGACGTTCTCTTTCATACGGTCTTCTCTCTACTCTGGACTTATCTTTTTCTCACGCACAAAAGAACCCGTGCGTACCACTCGCCTCCTTGCCTTCGAAATGTCTTCATCCGACGCACAGATCATGTCTATTGCTGCCTCGTTCGTACGACATGGTAAGAAGGTACGCTCTCTGTGCCTATGCTCTCTAACGCACATTCAAGACGTATGTATTAGATCGTAGCCATTGGCCGTAATTACGTCGATCATGCGAAGGAGCTCGGCAATGCCGTCCCGAAGGAACCCTTCTTCTTCCTCAAGCCTACGACGAGCTATCTCCCCAGCGGTGGCTTCGTCGAAGCCCCCCGCGGCATAAACCTCCATCATGAAGGTGTGTTTCTATCTCCCCGCCTCTGTTCTGCCCCCGTGCGATTGCTGTACGGGCAGTTGAGCTCGGAATTGTGATTGGCAAGAACGGGCGCGACATCTCGCAAGATGACGCGATGGGCTATGTTGCCGGCTACGGTGCGTCTTCTTTACGGTGCCGCCTCCGATGCGGATATTCACGCACCCACGCACGAGAAGCCCTTGCGAACGACGTCACTGCGCGCAACATGCAGAACGAGGTGAAGAAGCGCGGCTTGCCGTGGGCGGCGTCCAAGGGTTTCGACACCTTCACGCCGATCAGGTCCGTCGCAGGCGCATATCATTAACCAGGATAGAGCGGAACCGTGCCTCTCCAGTGACTTCGTTCCGAAAGAGCAGGTCTCGGATCCGCACAACCTCCACCTCTGGCTCAAAGTCAACGGAGAGTTCCGTCAGCGAGGGACGACGGCCGAGATGATCTTCCGCATTCCGCGGCTCATCGAGCATGTCTCGTCCATTATGGCTCTCGAGGTGCACTTCATTCCGTATCCCCGCGTTACCAGTCCTAACTGACCTCTGTCGCAGGAGGGCGACTTGCTTCTGACAGGCACTCCGGCTGGCGTCGGTCCATTCAACATCGACGATGATGTCTCGTGTGGTCTTATAGACGCATCAACAGGGCAAATCCTTGCGGAGCTGCAGCATGGCGTCGTACCGAGGACGGGAGGGTACGCATTCCGGGAGAGCTCGTAGAATATCGCCTGAGCGAGCGATCCGACCGACGCACGCATTGAATTTCGTCTGGGCTCTGATTTCAACCGAGGGGCCCGTTGTTGAGGCAAGGACCAAAGGAAGCTATCATCCACAACGTATACAGCCTCGACAGATACAACCTCAACCTAGCGGTTAAATATAGTAATAGTCTATATGCGGGTGTGCAATGCAATGTCTATTTGTCCGTAACCACTTTGTCCTCCTTCGTTTCATTCGCTCTGCTTCCCTCATCACTCGCCCCATCGCCTTTCTTCTCCCTCCCCTCACTGTCTCCGTCTCCAGTATCGCTATCGCCACTCGCAAGCATCCAACTCCCCGTCGTCGGCGTCGTTTCCCCATCCGTACTCTGAAACTCGCCGAAGTCACCAAAGGAGTCCGAGAAGCTCGCCGAGAACGTAAGAGGATCGTTCGACTCCGAAGCAGAATTGGAGAAAGGTCCAAAGTCGTCATCCTAGTTCCCGGCACACGTCAGGACCGCGCATCGTAGGCAGAAGACGGACCCACGTCGTCCTCTTCTGACGCAAACGGATCGGCGAACGAATTAGGCCCTACCGCAACCGCTAGTGACCCGGGTGAAAAAGAATCCTGCAAACCCACCGCTGAGCTCACGGACGCTTGGAGAGGTACAGCAGGTAACGTACGTCGAAACCCGCCGCGCTGAGCGGCCTACGCTCCCGCAAGGATGCCGGCGGCTCACGCTCGAGTTGGAATTGTGAATGCGCGAGCCAGCCCCCATCGTCGTCCTCGTCCGATTCGTCCGCAGAGTCGCCCGCCGCGGCACCGAACTCGTCCGGCGAATGCATCTCCTGCGCGAGGTAGCGCGCGAACTACTCGTACCGCTCGTCGTAAACACACACCATCGCGAGCAGGGGCATTGGATATAAGAGACGATACGCACTGTTGGGTGGCTCGGCTCGTCGTCTGGCTCATCGTCGGGTCCTGGCAGGGAGCCGAAGTCCGCGCTCGATTCCCTCGTCGGCCTCGGTCCTGTGGCTCTGCGGAACTCGCCACCCGCGCTGCCCTCCCCAGCGCCGACACCAGATAAGTCAGCTTCGTCAACCTTCCACATACTCGGCGCTGCGCGTCCGCCAACGGGCTTCCCGCCGCCAAGCAGGCTCGTGTCGCGCGCCTTCGTCTCGTGGTAGCGGCCGTGGACGTATTCATCCCAGTCAGGCTGCGGAGCACAAGCGGAGAGAATGTCGCGGAGGTCAAGCGGAAAGTGTTCAAGCGCAAGCAGGACATCTTCGGCGATAAGAGTCAGGTGGCCCATGTAACCTAATCGGACGCCTTTCGGTTTCGCGCTGATAGAAACTGGTCAGCGAGAGAAACCTGATAGATATCAGAGACGTACATTTCAACGTCGTTTCGACGCTGCCCTTCGACGATACGGTGCATGAGCTTCGCGTCCTGAAATAGCGCCACAGCGAGCGCCCGATTGACGCCTGTGTCGACTCGACCGGTCAAGATTTGGTGTATGAGGTCGTATACAACGCTGTGTAAGAAGTTGTTCCAAGGAAAGTCAAAGAAGAGATCCTACGAAGATACTTAGCAGAGCGGAGCAATGAACTGACTGCCTAGCTCACAAGGACTACGGAAAGTGTTTTGCACTCGAGCAACTTCTGCTTTAACCGTTCGCCTGAGGGGAGGACGGTGGGGAGTGAAGCATCCTGCATATTAAAACGACGAGAGCTCCGCTTTGACGCAACCGATCTCCTGCCCATTGTGGAACTCGTTGAGCCATTACTTGTTGTTGACGATCTTCGGCGCGGAATACCAGTGACACCAGCAGCAACTGAGTCAGGAAGAGCAGGAGCAGTCAAACTGGGCGACGAAGAGAGGGGCGCTTTCGGTGGCGAGTTTTCAGGGGGAAGTAAGGCGGGGGCGGTGTAAGCCGGTGAATCCAATATAGTCGTCGGCGAGCGTATGTGACTAGATCGTGGGGAATCTGAAATTGCGATATCTTCCATTGGGTCATCGTCAGAGCTTCCCGGCCCATCTCCGTCACTCATGTCTTCATCGGAATCTAGAAGTGATGTACTGTCCTGCGCTGTACCATGTACGGGGAGTTCCATTGCGGGTTCGACCTCGTCCATACCTTCGTCACCACCGCGTTCACCGTCGTCACCGGTGCCCATGGAAATGACATTCGCGAGATCCTCCAGAGCAGATAACCCGCCTTGTAACCGCCCCTCCTCGTCGTAAAGGTAGTTATATTCGGCCGGTCGGTTGAGGAGCGTCATGTTCGAACAGTGAAGCAGTTCTGCAAAGAGCTCGCATATGCGATAACGTTCGAAGGTGAGCGGCGTTAATTCTCCGATGGTAGTAGGTATTGGTCCATCCTGTCATGCCTGTAAGACGACATGAATCAGGATCAAGAGTAAACGTACTAATGATCGTGGCTTCTCAAGATACTGTTGCAACTGCTCCAGACAATCCGATAATATGTCAAGGACGGGACCTAAGTGAACGACACCCATACGGTCGACCATTTCTTTCATAGCCCCTTCAAGAGCAATACGGCCCTCTTCAGGATCTCGAGTAACAAGATGCTGCTGGACTTGGATCAAGCGGTTCCGCAGAGTATGAAACAAGTACGGTTCGAAATAATCGGAGTTATTCTGCCGAATGAGCTCGATGATTATGCATATTGAATGTAGGACCGAGGAGATGCACGACTCGAAATTTGGTGGGGGACGATCTAGAGGTGGAGCAGACTCTCTTGGAGACGGAGCGTCATCCGTAGTCGTTGTGGTTGCCTCATGAACAGGCCTGGCATCAGAGTCGGGCCCGAAATTCGTAAGCATGTAGTCCACCAGCGTCTGCACGTTAGATTTACGTGCAAGTTCCCGAGCAAAGGAATTAGAGGCTGGTCCAATCTGAGAGCCCTCAGTGATTCCAGCACCGGGAGAAGCCGCGGCCATAGAGATGATATTTTTTATGAGCTCGGCGACGACGGTGTGCATATCCGGCGAATATGCGGGTGCCAGGCGTTGTACAAGACGAGCCATTAGCCGCTCCTCGGACAGCCACTGTGACCACAGTTACGAAACAATCGGGAAAAAAATAGACAAGAGGGCATACTTCAAGCACTCCGCTTGCGCCTGGCTGTTCGTCGAGCTGGATTATACGCAAGAGAAGGTCTGAGAAGGGAGGGGTTTCGATATGTCGCAAAACGCGCTCGATTACATCTGGTTGTGACCGAATGAAGGCGAACATCTGCACGCACGAATTGGAATGGAGACAATGCTGTCCAGCTGCGATATCGACACACCTCCAACGGCTTCTTGTTCAAAAAAACGGCGTTGATTCTGGAGAAGTGCGAGGCCATGGCCAGGTGCATTTGCATACTATCTTCATCTCGATCAAGCACGTTCTCCCAAAACGCGTTCAAAAGCTGGTCCGCATTGCTCAAACAAGTCTCGACAATTGACCAAATCTCGCTGCAGAGGACTTCTGTTGCTACATATGGGTATCTATTCTTTGTGTTAGCAGGAGCGGAGGAAAGGAGGGTAGTGACGTACTTGAACTTTCCTGCATCCTCGCCTTCTATCTGACCCGTAACATAACCCAGAAGCCGCTGGAGCACGTCCACCCTCTGGAAGTAATCAATTAGGCGCGTGTTCTGAGATTTGCATTCTTGAAGGAGGTCATCTTCATCGAGTATAGCCTCAAGAGATACTTCGTCCTTATCGAGGAGGGAGTCTATTGACGACCCGTTGTCGAACCCGAACCTGCGCGCGTGCTTTCAATAAGCGATGAAATGCAAGCGAACGCGTGGAGACAGCGTGCCTCCAGAACATGTTAAAACACGCCGCCCTTCGGAAACGATTCAGTCGAACGCGCGCGACGTAGATGGTAGATTCGGAGGAAGACGTGAAGACACGGCTGGGCTAGTGCTCGCGTGCTGCATAATGCTGCTCAAGCTCACACGTCGACCTCGCTCCTGCCCGACTCCCCTATCGTCGTCGGCATTGCATTCTCTACTGCGGACCGTCACGACGGGTTGTTGATTCTGAAGACGGTATTTCTATTATTAAGCGTGCTTTGATACTTCGGAGATGGCCAACGCAGCAATAACCGCGCCGCCTTGTTTTGACGGCGCATCGTGGCTAGTGCAGTATCAGCCTTCGTCGAGCGACGCACGGTACGTCGTAGCTGGCAATCTTTACCCCTCCACTGAAGCTGATAGCATTTCGGCTCTTATCCTATTCGTGGGCCGCAAGCTTTGCGGGGCGTTTCGATTGGGTGCAACACGTCCGTCAGTCACAGGCGGCCGGCGGTTAGTATCTTCTGAAGTGTTGTGTTCTAGAGCGAATGGATTCGAGGATGAGTGGTTGTTGTAATTCTTCGTTTCTAATATTTTCTAGGTACTGAGGCATTGTTTCACTGGGTAATGTTAGGAAAAGAATCACGCTAGATGGAAGCTTCACTGCCATCGCGCCCACTATCTTGAGGAACGAAGACTGTCCTCAGCCATTCGTTATTGAGGCTAGCTAAGGACTAATTATCGGTAATCAAGGCTGAACAGTGAAACCACTCAGCGATCTTCGTGCCCTTCTCGCAGCATTGCGCGCACCCGCCTGACCTCTCCGATATGCCTGATCTCTGACAGGCCGTTCCGAACCAAGGGTCAAGGAAAGCGCCGATGACCACTCGCGGACTCCCTCTGACTGCCAGAGCTTTTCCCAAGGACTCCATTTCTCGTGTCTCCTGGAGGTCTTTGCATGCATCTTTGCGCGAGGGTCGTCAGCAGTATAACGAACGTTTTTTCCAGTCCTGGGACCACCTTCTCCTCTAGACTTACCTTGGACCTGCTACTGGTCAGGGTGCCTCCACCACCCGTTTGGACGCATCCAATGGGCTCGTCTTAGCCTCTGCGAACTCTTCTACGTGTAAGCTCGGCCGAATTGTGGCGCGAATATGCGCAAGGTACGTGACTGATTGCAAGCATCTGACTTGGACCGATATTGTACGCGTTCCAAGGGGCTTGAAATAAGGGAAGAGTGTTTATCCCTGCTGTTCAATGATGTGGCACGTTATCTAGCTGGAGCAAGCAATGCTTTACGGATGGTTTCATGGAGGTCGCAACAATCCTTCCGGGCGCGCATGATTTTCGGGTTTGGTAAGATTTCGCAGTCTGCTTGAGTGAACTTTTCGACTCTCTGTCACTCAATGACCTGAGTTCTGGATATATAGGGACCTTGGTCGCACTGATTTTGGCACTACCATTGAGGGCGCGGTAACGCCGCCATATTCACTCCCAACGCCGGTGTCTTACTACCTACACTATGATGTGACCATACATGCAGAAGATTGTCGGTGCTGCAAACCAGAGTCTGAACGGAGGGCCTGCTGTCATCGCCGAGTCGGCGTCCTTCTCGCTCAGAGGCTTTCTCGCTGCATGTGTCCTGGCCCTAGCCCTATCCACCAAATGCGTCGAGATTATGCGGCCGGGGTAAGGGCACTTCGCTTTGCTGATGAACATATGGTAAGCACCCGGGCAAGTCATCGTTCTCCAAATATCCTACTGCTCCCTATCATATTATGTGTATCACCTGACCTGAATGGTGGATGGTGTCGAGCATATGAACTTATCTCTATGCTCTGTCAAAATTCAATCCAAACGGCTTTATAGCCCAAGATGAACTTATACGAAGACAAGAATGTCAAGGCCTGACGATGACACTCGTACCAAAGTTTTTTCCTAAAGGCCCGTCACTTTCCCAGCACCGGTGTTTGCCTGAACGATCGAGGCGACGGAGCTCGCAGGGTCTGCGGTGTAGCTGTACGGTACACTCGTCAAAGTGCCGACAGCCAGGTTCTAGAGTCGACCGTTAGCATTGTCTGTAGCATACTCAGGCGAGGCTCGCTACATACCGGGTCAAGAGTGGTGTTAGTAAAGACGTTGCCGCGTTGAACAGCGCTAGAAGTGGGTAATAAGCCGATATTATTCTGGGAGAGCTTCGGGAGACCCACAAGCCGCCGTTGAGCGTAGTCTCAACCGGGTTAGCAACCTGCAGATTAATGTATTAGGCGGCTTGTATATTACTGCAAGGGTAGTCTGACAGACGTTCGTAAACTGGTTGTCTTCGATGAGCGTCTGAGCACCATCACGAGAATCCACGGCACTATCAAGAATGTTGTCGAAGAAGTTCGAGTAGATGTGCCTATAAACATCCGGTAAAGCTCATTGAATACTCGCGTTGGTACAAATTCATTTACGCAGTGCCAAAGCGCAGAGACGGGGTACGCGAGTTGATCTCGAAGAAGTGATTGTGGTGATAAGTCACGCTGAAAGCAAAAATCTGATCAGGGGTGGTACTCATCGGCCTGATGTAAGTACGCACCGTAGGTGTCCACTGTCCTCGCTGCCGGTGTTGTCAGAGCCACCAACTAAAGAGCACTTGAAGTGCTGCTGGAACACGTTCCAGGACACGGTTACGAAGCTAGGAACTAGTCAACATCAAGGTTCCGAACGATGCTAATTACGGAAGGAGTAGAAACATACTCAGTACCATGGTTCATATCAAGCTGGCCGTCATAAAAGTCTTTACCGTGGTCAAGATCAGAAGTGAACTGGAGCACAAGATTAGCGACTATGTTTGGCCCGCGCGTTGGTGACGAATGCTCACAGTATTGTGCTAGAATGGGCTATTGTCAGGCAAGATTTTACTTTACAAAAAATAGACACACGTCGACCCAAATGTTAGTAGATGTCTGGAGCTCGATAAGATCCGTCGGAGCCGGCGATTTCGAGAGTTGCAGGTTGCGGAAGATCACATTCGTCCCTTTCTGTTCCGCGCCCTTAGATGCCGAAAAACAACCCCGAGGACAAACACCGTACCTTCACGCGGAACCCTCCCCCTGTTACGCCGGAGTTTGAACCGATACCCACGACAGTTGTGCTTTGGAAGACGGTCAATACAGAGCCTGCGGCAACAATGCAACGCTCACTGATTGCCGACATCAATCGTATTGCCGTCTAATGATTAGAACTCAGCTGAAGTACACTATGCACAGACGGAAACATACCGCCTGCGATGATCCCAGAGATTTGAATGATCTTGGGACTCGCTCCACTGACAGCAGAGCGAAGAGCGGAAAGGGACGTCACACTATGGACATTTATGTCGAAAAATCATGCAAAGAAATGGGCAAGAAATTATCGCACGTCGTAGTAGGCCCACCGGCGCCTCCGATCGTGCCACCATTCATGGTCGCGTAGCCCACTAACTGGTCGACTGAAAGCAAATCAGAAAGTATAATATGAAAGGACGGTCTACTGTACTGGGAGCGGCCCGCTTGTCCACTGTGGCAGCGCCCACACACACAAAGAGAAGGACCAGTCCGGAAAGACGAGCAAGCATAGCCGTCTGTTTGGTTCGAGTATGGTTTTGCAAAGCAGAGCCTCTGAGTGAAGTGGGGGTACGATGTGTGACAGACTCTTATATGCTGGAGTCTGGCACATACGATCCGGACCGCGTTCATGAAGGGGATTTTCCTCGGATCCAGGCCAGGTGTAGTGACCATCGAGAAGGATAGGATGTTTACAGCATACTTTTCTACCCATGCTATGAGCCTTGCAGGAGCAAACACGCGGTAGGGGGCGTTGGATTCCTCGGAACCAGTCGCACGAAGTGCTCGGCTATGGCGCGGCATGAGAAGAGAACGTTGAACTTTAGTCGTTGGCGCACCTGGCATGGAGTCGCAGACTCGCGCACGCGGATGTCATAGAACTGAGACATCTGGGGCACTAGCCGGTTCGATACGCTCTGGAGCGGTGAGAATATTGCCCTAAGTTAGTTCTAGTAATACATGACGCCGCACATATTGCTAATGTCGGGACGAAGCTCGGTGCTTGCGTTGTGACTTCTGGACACACAAGATGCGAGAACTGAGTTCGCTATTTCTCCGCTGAGGAAAGGAAACGGGCCGTCGGGACGTACGAGCCCGCTATGCGAGGTAGGCTGGACGTACGATGGGATCATGAGTTGCACAGCGCCAAGCCATCGCAAGTGCGTCTACATGAGAACGTGCACAGCTGTCGTGCTATACAATGCTCGCCTTACCTGCCTGAGCTGGCAAGTTAAAGTTAAGGAGCTGGACGTGGGAGGCAGTCTAAAAATCATTGCATGGCATCGCACACTGGAAGACATGTTGGGGGTCATGTGGAGAAGACTCTGCCCATGGCCAACCGCGACTGGTGCAGGGGTGCTTCGTTAATTATCTGCTGCTGATGGAAAGCTTCGCTAGGCTTCGAGCATCAACAGTGATCACTCTCGCGCACTTCTGGCCGGAAGTTCAGCGGGGCCAGGCTGTGGGTGAAGTGCGAAGCACACGGAGCACAGCTCTCGTCCTCTGGACTGCAGACATATCAAACAAGGAGCTAGGACAATTGGGTCGCGGAGAGCCTAGACAAACGATTCGCGGCCTTTGTTAAATCATGACACAACTGACACTAATAGGGCGACGCACTACGACGGTCTCGTCCAAGAATTACACACAGTTATTCCGAAACATTCGCGCTGCTGATGCGTCAATATTTCCAGATGGCGCAGGGACTGGGGACAGTTATTGAGACGATGCCGGTGTGTGCTGTGAGAAGGGATAGCACAGTACTGGCGAGCCGTTGATTCCCACATAGTGCCGCCCGGGCCGCCCGGAGCGGGCTTGCCTCCGTCCCGGTCACAGCGGTCTTGATGCTCCTGCGATGCTTCGACGGCCTTTTCTTTGTCTATTCTGGGCATGCTTCTGGTGCTCTAGTTATAGACGGCTGGGAAGGCATTCTTTCGTTAATCCCACTGCCCTCTGTTACAAGGCCGATTGCACGCTCAATCGGGCCTGCACACGGCGTTTACCAGCCGGGACTATCAGATTTTATGTCTCCCACTGCCCCCAGCTCGTGATGACGCGTTGTCGCACGCGAGTATGCGCAAGAGTATGCGCGCACTGACACTTCATCGACAAAATCATAGACTAACTTCCAGGAGTGAACGCTTTTCGGCTGCGCCCTAAGCCGTGTATGCGGACGCGGAGATCGAGTTCGTGTTGTCCAGACAGCACCTGTATGCCAGGACTTGTCCAGGCGTTCATGGTTGCGGGCCAGACGCTCGCCTCTGGTACTGAGGTGATCTGAGCAGTCCGAAGATTGGACTGATAGCGCCCGGTCTCGCGCATAGAACGGGCTATATATTGCTGTCTAGTGCTGAAAATCTCGTACTACCCAGGCTCCGTACCCGGGCGTTGCCCGTCTTTGTGTTAATCTCTGCAATGATTCCTGCTAGTGACAATGTTTCTGCGCAAATTCCAATTATATACATTAGATATATATCGTGAATCTCCCCCCTATCCTATCATCCTAAGCTCGTGTCATCAGGTAGTTACCCTTTGTAGGCATAACTGTCAGGCGGACTTTGCGAGCATCCAGCTGCTGGCGTACGGGACCGCAGATCGATTGCGTACCGAACAGGGTCCAGCGATAGATGGTCATAGAGTCGAAAGTCAAGGAGCAGAAAACCAGATGCTTCCACGCAGAATCAAACTGGGCGTTGCACTCATCGGTACATGACGACCATAATCATTGAAAGCCGGAAAAACCGAAAGAAAACACGCCAAGGCTAAGACGTTCATCATAAATGGTCTGAGGGTGCCTCAACTCTTCTTTGCACCTGTATGTTTCGGTGGGCCTGTTTTCTTCGGCGCCTGGGCAGCCGGTGTGCCCGTACTACTTGATCTTTTCCGGCGAGCGTGTCGCTCTGGGTCTGGTGTCTGTGACGGCATCGCAGACGCGGGTTTAAGGTCCGGAGGCTCTTCTTCCTCCGCCACTATGCGGCGGGCTTGTGCGAAGAAAAGCTTGGCATCGCGATCGGCGATATTCTCTATATAGTAGACATTACCGCGCGGGACGAGAATTGAGCCGCCGGTGCATAGGATGTAGGATGTCTCGTGAATCTTGAAAGTGACGGCGCCCTCGATGATGTAGAAGACCTGCTTACGGTGAGGAGCGAGTACTCAAACAAAGGGAAGGTACTCACGTAGGTGTTATCCTTCGTCCCTTTTGTCGGCTTCTCGCCACCGGGCCGGATGAGCAGCTGGCCAGCGGCGATATACTCGCCATCCCCAAAGATCTTTTGGAAATAAAAAGAGTCATTCTCCGCAGCACGGTACTCCACATGAGCTGAAGGAAATGCAATACCTAATCGAATTTAAGAAGAATAGGGTGAAGCACAGAATAAGCATGACGCACGGCGTTGAACCTCTTCTTTCGTCTGCCAGTCCACAACAACGCCAGTGAGCGGTGTCTTGTCGTCCCACCCCTCTTCGGGGTTATCGGTCCTCACCGGCCGAGGCGTCCGACTTTTCTTACCGGCTTTCCCAAGAGGCTTGACAGGCTCCTTCGGGACGCGGACGATGGCTTTGACGATGGGACAGTATGCAATACCGTTCTCGCGTTTTCCATAAACAACCTTCTCATTTCTCCACCATTCCAGAGGAGGGTAGCGCATGCGGGTGCCACGCCGTAGCCCATTCGAGCTGTCACCGTCCCGATCAGGAGAATCTTAGAGACGTGGTGAGGCAGACAGTGATGACCGTGTGGCGGGATGTCCCTTACCAATGAGATCCAGCGCTGCCTTCGGTGCTCGTACCCTCTGCTTCTTCTTGGGCGGGGTCCGGCGCGGAGGAGATTCTACATCCCTGTCTCCATCTGACGGCATGTTCTCAGTCTCCTGAAGACCGCCTGCGATGTAGTCCTCGGTGTCTTGCTCATCCTCCAAGGGGTCTGGCTCAATAGCCCTGCCTTTGCCTTTGTCGAGCGTGCGAGCACTTGTGACCACATCATCTTCCTCTTCTTCTTCGCGATCGTCCAGGTTCATCTCAGAAAAGCTAGACCGCCGACGAGGAGTGGCGGAAGCCAGACGATGAGGTGTGGCATTGCTCGCACGACTATATGTGCTCTGGTTTACGTCTTCCTCGTCTTCATAGCCATAATCGCCGTCGTAATTTCCAAGCCCAAGGTCATCATCATCGGGCAGCGCGCTGGAGGAGGCACCTGACACAAAAGACTGGCGACGGGAAGCTGACTTAGACGGAGGAGACGGGATGGAGTCGTAATCAACATCGGTCGAGCGATTTACGGTGCGAGAGATACGCGACGAGTCAGGGTACTGATTTGCATCCTTTACGGGTCGACGTATGGGTGTTTCTGTCATGGACCGTCAGAATGCGCCGAAAGCAGCCACCGAATCGGTTACAGACCGTCAAGTTCCATTGACTGTTCCCCGTACCCGCCAAAATCGGCATCGTCATCATCTGCTCTGTATGCCGAGCTCCTCCGCTTTCGCGTCGGGCGAGGGGGTGTCGGGTCTCCACGCCTGAGGACTTCGTTGAACGGTTCGAATTCATCGGACATATGAGGGACCCGCGGGACAGCGAGACCTGTCTTCCTTCCGAGCCCCGGCTCATCTGCGCGAAAGGGTATATGAGCTTTTGAGCGACCGCCAAGAGAGGATTTGCGAGTAGCTGTCGACATAACGAGGAGTAGATAGTAGTGTCATATTCAAGTCCGACATAGGCCGATCATGTTCTCGTGGCCGCGTAAGGCGCGATCGTGGGAACTCTAAACAAATCACGTGCTTTCGCGTTAGCGTATTCGACCCGGGCCTCATACTCGGCTGTTCACATATACAGTACACAACTTGTATGACGGCCTTTTTTAAGCCAGAGTATCTACATAGTATAGTTACTATAGATCTCCGCGTAAAGACATGTTCATGACCGAACGCTTAAATTGCTTGATATATGGGAGCGCGCCCGATGAAGGCGGCGTACTGCAATGCTAGGATACACTATTCCACAGTTTCGCAGGGGTTGTAGGCACCTCAACGAGCCCCTCCACTGAATACTTACATGCTGTGAACAGCGGTGCTCGAGTGGCGAACTTTCTGCAACCTGATTTAGGTGGATACTCATCTAATAGCCCGATAGGCTATTGAAAAATGAGAGCGAATCCAGACGCCCCAAGGCAAATTAGCAATGACAAGAGATGTACGGGAAGTGAGGTGCTAGTAAGACGTCCTCCCGTCGACAGCGTCCGTTGCATGCGGGTCGCACAGGTACCAGGAATTGCCGTCCAAGACAGAAGCAGACGACCAACTTACGCATCACAGGCACCCGAGAATAAAAAGTCCAATTAAACGAGTATCTAATTATACACTTGGTAAAGTGGCCTGTGAGGGAATATGAGTATGTCATTCTGACATGACGGAAGCCAATGGCGCGAAACGTACGTGCTAGAGAACTTGGTACCTTGCCGGACGACCTTTTCCACGGCATCTAGGAAATCACGTTCTGTGGCGACTTTCCGTCGTGCACGGATAGCAAACATCCCAGCCTGATTTCTATTTAGCAACTTTCGCCGGATACACCGGGGAATGGCATACCTCTGTAGCTACTGAGCGAAGCTCAGCACCGGTTGTATTCGGACACAGGCGGGCGATGAGGTCAAACCGGATATCCCTCTCAACGCTCATACTGAATAGTGCGGATTAATATGCGACAGATAGGCAAACAGAAAGGTACGAACCTTCGTGCATGAATGCGAAGGATGTGAGCGCGGCCTTCGGCATCAGGTAAAGAGAATTCTATCCTCCGGTCTAGACGACCAGGGCGAAGCAGAGCGGGATCCAGAGTGTCTGGCCTACGAAGATGCCATCAGACTGTCCTCACACCTTGTAGTGTAATTGTATACCTGTTCGTGGCCATGAGAACCTTGATGTTTCCTCGCGGGTCGAAGCCATCCAGCTGGTTGATAAGCTCCAACATTGTCCGCTGCACCTCATTATCGCCACCAGCACCATCGTCGAAACGTGCGCCGCCGATCGCATCAACTTCGTCGAAAAAGATGATGCATGCTTTCTTGCTACGCGCCATCTCGAAGAGTTCACGAACCATTCGTGCACCCTCACCAACGTACTTCTGTACAAGCTCAGAGCCGATGACACGAATGAACGTTGCATCTGTTCGGTTGGCGACAGCACGTGCACACAGTGTCTTGCCAGTTCCTGGGGGACCAAAGAGAAGAACACCCTTCGGAGGATCTATGCCAAGGCCGACGTAACGTTCGGGCTACGAGCCATGAGCCGACGAAGGATGGCTAAGCCGCAATTCTACGCACTGAGAGTAAGGGAGTCTCAACGACCTCGCGTAACTTCTCAATCTGCTCCTTGCAGCCGCCAACATCCGAATAGGTCACGTCAGGCTTCTCCTCGACCTGCATCATTGTTACAGACGGATCAATCTTGGGTGGTAATGGGATTTGGATCTGGTATTTTGTCCGATCCACGCTGAAATTAAAAAAAAAATAAGTGTACTACGATCGAGAAGGGGGATAATGACGCACCCGACACGCATACCCTCCTCGATATCTGTTGGCGCGACACGCTCTCCGAGACCGACGACAAACTTCGCAATCTGCTTGATATTGATGACGTATTTCGTCTGCTCGTCTGCGCCCTTCTGACCGCCAGAGGCACCCAAGGGATTCACTGAGCGTGCCGCCTCAGCCAACTTCTCATCCACAGAAATAATCTTCGTGCAACGAGCCACTTGCAGTGGGTGCTCCTCTCCCATACGTTGACGATCAGCGGGAAGGTCCCAAAGATTGGGCGAGGCAAGGCCGGTGTCGGATTCCTTAACACCTGCGTACTGCTGAGTTAAGCGAATAGACCAGCAGGGATACGTACCAAGTTTGTCATCAATTCGTTTCTGAATATCGCCCAGATCTTTCTCTGTCTTCTTCAGCTTTGCAGCATATGGGCCTTGACCCTATAGAGGTGGGACTACTCGGTTAAATTCCGTAGTCGACAGTCAAGTGCGTACGTAGGTCTTCAGGATCTGGATGTCGCTGTCATCAAGAGCTGCATCGTATTGAGCACATAGATAAGTAGAAAGCATGTTTGCCACATACGGATAATCTTCTCCTCTTTCTCGTCGATCTTCTTCTCGTCTACGCCCGTTAGTTAGCTCCCAAGTTGCACGCGCTCACACAGTGGACCATGCACATTTCTCCCAGTCGCTATAATTCGCGTGCCAGTCAATGAGAAGTTTACGCAGTTAAAGCATCACTCACGCTTTCGGAGGCATCGCAGCAGCAGCGGTAAAGATGAACGTCGGACTAACGAAGCCCGTCGCGGGACGCGTCACCTCCTGAAGACGATCACGTGCATTGAATGCACGCGCGTCCGCGGTGCTTTCCGAGCTCACTACAGTACTGCCATGTTACTATTAGAGGAATACTCTTGATGCCTTTCCCCCCAGCTTAACGTAAAACCAATACTCGAGTTTTTGTTATGAACGAAGGCAGGCTATTCTGCCCTACGCCCGACGGTGTATGTGTAGCTGACAATTTTTGCAACTACGACAGCGACGACACGTGGGTTCTTGCTGCCTCGGCGTCCACGTTCCGCACAGTTACAGCTACCATAGTAGCCTCAAGGGTACAGCACCGCAAACGCATTGTGTGCTTCCTGTTCTTCCATTCTCTCATGTTCGTGGACATGTCCGGAACCCCGCCTCGCCGACTCATACTTACCTCGGCGCGACCGGAGGCGAGGCAAGTTCCACGTCCTACCTCGCAACGTGTCGTACCTCAACCTCAGATTCGTATCCAAGGCTAACGTGCTTTTCTTATAGTCGAGCTCAAGTGACGTCCTAATCCCGCTCTTGACTGATCCATATCTGGATCCCTTGAGCGCTCCGATAGTGTATCATTGTATTCTCTTCTCGATCCCCTGCCTCTATCTCTTCATGCAGTCGATGAGCCGCCACAATCACCTAGCATGCATACCGAAACTACCGTCCGAAGGCTTCGATGCTGAAGATAGCAGCTCGCAACGTTCATATCCCAGTTCCGTCGATCGCGCATCTCAGTCGGCGGACCCACGCTCGATTCAATGGCGTGCTTCCAGCATCTCCTTTCTGCGCGAACCCACCTACTCGCGTGTTTTGAAAGCATTCTCAGCGACAGTCGTATCCTGTCTTTGTCACCGCCGTAACAGCCGCCCATCCACCCTGCGCGAGCAGCGCATCTGACTGAGCCCATCGCCCACCGCTGACGAATCTCGCGTCGGCGCGCTAGCGCCCGGCCACACTTCCGCCAGCGCCTATCCGCCTTTCTCCCATGGCCACACCTTACTACAACCCACCTCGCTTCGCGGCCTACCTGCCGTCGGCCAGCCGCCCGCTTAGCCTCGCGCTCTCACCTCAAGACGCGGTCCCGCGCGCCTGCGCGAGCCACTCGAGCGCGGACGCCGCTTCGGGATACGGCACGCAAGCGCCGCGACGCCACCGCGCCAGCGCCCGCGTGTGCGCAGAGCCCCCGAGCGAAAGTTCTGCGCGGCGGGCGGGAATGTGGGACGGCGCGCACGCGCCGTTCCACGCCCGCGCCGGACATCCCAGTGCGGCCGGGAGCGTTCTCTCGCTGTTGGCACGCCACACACACCCGCCCGCATCCGTCCCGCACGTTCGCTCATAGAACGCGGGCGCGCAGCCGCGGTTCCATCGCGCACGTCTATCTAGCCCATCGTATGAACGCCCACGTCATCCCGCCCTCTGCCCCGTCTCGAGCGCTCCAGCTGTACCGCGGCGACTGCCGCGCCCCGCGCGCGATAGGGGCCGCAGGCTACACGCACCCTGCGCCCAAGCGCCCCTCCTCCCGCCTCCAGCTGTAGACACCGCGTCCGCGCGACCCCAATCCCAGCACCGCGTGACACCGGTGCTCCGGCCGTGCAAACCGCACACACACTGCCCATCCGCGCAGCGCACCTTCCCGTTCCACCGAGAACGCACGATCGCCCGAAGAAACCACGGAGCACGGCGCGGCGCGGTGTCAGCTGCGTTCTGCGTAGAACGGCGGGTGCGCAAGCTCCTGCCGCTGCGCTGCGCTGCGTGACTCGGACGGACGAGCTAAGACGCGTTGTGTCGCGTTGTGTCGGCGGCCGAGGCTGGTCAGCGGAGCTCGTCGGGTCGATCGTCGGGCGGAGGCGGAGGCAGGGGTGCATCCGCTCATCTTAACCGGGACCACCGGGCCGCGCGCGCCGGGTGCCCCTATACCCCGCGCGCAGGCACAATATGTCGTCCATATCCGCCCGCTGACCCCTCTTCACGAGCTGCGCCGTCCCGTTCCAGACCACGTCCACGCCAAGCGCCAGTGCCGCCCCCGCGCAAGCGCACAGTTCCGAGCATCTGCCGGCAGCGTGCGAGCAGCAGAGCCCAGACGCGCGCATGTGAACGCGCCGTGCGATATGGCGCCTCTTGGGCGCCGAGCGACGTGCGCCTCCTAAGTGTCGAGCGATGTGCGCCTCCTAAGTGTCGAACGACGTGCGCCTCCTGAGTGTCGAGCGACGTGCGCCTCCTGAGCGTCGAACGACGTGCGCCTCCTGAGCGCCGAACGACATACTTCTCCTAACTGCCGAACGACGCCCGCCTCCTAACTGCCGAACGACACACGCCCTGAGCGCCGAACGACATACAGTACATCCGCCTCCCGCGCGCCGCTCGCCCAGATTCGTCCGTCCGGCGCCCGGAAGCACCAAGCGAAGCGCGGAGAGACACGGACGTCGCGCAGTCCACGCAGTTCGCGCCGCGGCGGCAGATCCACGGAGCCGACTCCGAGCCCGCATGCGTATGCGTATGTGCCGGAGTTCCGTCGGCTCGTACAGTGCAGTGCAGTGCAGTTCGGACTGCGCGACGGACTCGCGCTGACGTCGCCCGGATGCGGGCAATCATCGGTGCGCGGGTCCCTAGGAAGGACGTACCAGTTCTGTCGCCAGGGGTGGCCGCGCATCCTAATAATAATAATAATCGGTATCTACTCCATCGCGCCGGTACTCAGATCCTGCGTTGCCCCTGACGAGCCTCTTGAGATCGAGAGCACCCCGTTATCAGGTTTCTCCTGTCGGGATATGCAATCGTGGGCGTATCCAGCGGCAACGCCAGCTGGATGCTGCGCGCTGGAGGGCCCTCAACGGGCGGCCTTCTTGTTTCCGCTGCTTCCCGCGCCTGATGAGGTCACCCGTTGCGAAGGTCCGAGGGGCACCTTGCGAGCAAGGCACTAGAGAATCATGCTCAGGGATGAAATCATGCCACTCCAGCTCGCCCCCGCGTGTCGAAGTTCGACTTGTGTCGCGATGAGGTCATTACTTTACATTGCACGCCCCGCAGGCGACTTCGCGGCGTTCAACGATGATATCACACTTCGCACAGTTCGGATACGTAGCAATGTCGGCTGTATTCGTGCGGCGACAGCAACCGGATCCGTCTAGCAAATGTGCGTAAGGGACATCGTCATGGCCGGCGTGCGACGGTGGTGGTGAAAGTGCGGGAGTGAAAATGTCGTAGATGTGTATGCGAGTGCGGGGTATCGCGGGACATAACGAGCGAGGAAAGACAAAGCGGGCGAGAGAGAGCATGATGTGAATTGGTAATCGTACACGAAGTGCGTGGATGGCGTGAGGGGGATGCGAAGAATCACGGGTCCCAGAGCCCGGTGTGAAGCGAAGAAACATGGACAAGGAGAACAAAAGCACAGGCCGACTGCGGGCACGACGCGTCACGCGGGACGGCGTGACGCCACAGGGGGAAAAGCAGATAGCGGAGGCATGAGAAGGCACTTGTCCGGGGTTCACGGACACCGCTGTGCGAGGCGCGGTGTGCGAGTCACGCTCGGGGGTGCGACCGGAAGGCGTGTATGTGGGCGACAGGCGGGGTCTATTCATGATAGATGGGCGCGCGATGGCGCCATCGTCGGCATGCGGTTCGTCGAGGCGAAGAGCATCGGGGTATGCAGCGCGGATGGGGGCGCGTGACATGTGTATGGTGTGAAAGCGCCTAGGTTTCAAGTCGCGGACAGACGGCGATGTATGCGGCGCTGAGCACGGAAGAGCGAGAAGCGAACGCCAAGGGTGAATGCATGCCAATGGCGGCGGATCTGTTCGCTGCATGTCGGACTAGAAGCGGGGGGGTTCAGGTTCGGTGATCGAAGAATGGAACAGCGAGACACATACGTCCAGTCGGACTGTTGACGGGAGGGAACGTATTCCTCCTTCGGTTCCTCGGTCTCGGGTTCCTCGAACCAGGAACGCTCATCTTCCACGGCGTCTTCATGCTCGCTTGCTCGCTCGAGTGCACACGAGCTGCGGCGGGGGCTGAGAGCGCGGAGCTTGCGGCGGCGCGGGGAAGGGGGAGGGGCAGCCTCGGAGTGGTCACGGTCGTAGGCGTGGGAAGTTGAAGACGCGTAGGTTGAATTTGACGCGTATGACGGCTGGGACGCGAACGCGGCGTACTCGGCATTGTACCGGGCGCGTCGCTTCTCGCGAGGGGTGACGGGACGGCTGGTGGTGAGGGGTGCGGCGTCGTCGTCGTCGGGGTCGTTGTTTGGGGCGCCCTCCCAGGCAGGACGGTGAGTGGCAGGGGCGACGAGGATGGGGAAGTCGCGGTAGTCGGGGTCGTGGAGGTCACCGTGGTCGTCGACCCATGCGTGGACGGAGACCGGGGAAGAGGAGGCGGAGGAGGACGAGTGGGGAAGGTAGGAGGGGTCGAGGAGGCGGGAGAGGTCCTGTGTGCGGGAGAGGGAGGATGAGCGGCGACGGGAGCGCTTCATGGGCTGCTGGGAGCGTTGGATATGGTGCTGAGACTGCGGCATTGCGGGAAGGGCGGCTATATACAAAGGATGTGGACAAAGGCGGGGGGGGGCAGCGGAGGTCAGGGCCTGGCAGGAGAGCGGGTTATAAAGGGTGCGCGTGGCCCGCTTTTGAGCAAGGACCGGGGTGGGTGGGCAGGCCAGGCTGCCGGGTCGCCCACAGGTACGCCGTGCGCGGCGCCTGTGCTGAGGTCATCCGAGTCGGCTCAGCGTCTTTCTCGGCTGGTCGCTCTCCGCCTGCCGATCGAGCCCGAGTCATCGCCAGCCTCTGGCTTTCAAATCCTCTTCCTCAGCACACAGCCGCCTCGTCGAAGTCTCCTCGGAAATGCTGCCATAGTCCTCGTCCTCGTCTCGTCCTGTAGTCATTCCTCCGTCCTCGGACCCAGCCCCGACAATCCGCCCGGCAGCCCCGCACGAGGCAGGCTGATCTTATCGGGCCGGTCCTCCTTCCGTCCTCGGTCCATAATCGCGCCTTCCGCCTCGCCACGCGTTTTCCACAGCTACACGTCATGTCCCCGCTCGGGCCCACACGCCGGCATCCACCTTCTCCTCGTGCCTCTGCCGGCTCGAGCGGGGTGTGCTATCTATCCTGACCGCCCGCACGTCAACGCCGGCCGGGCGCCTCCCGCAAATCCGCCCTCATCATCCCAATACGGCCATCCTGTGCAGCCTTGCCCCTGCAGACGCCCGGCAACCATCCTCGCCCCCGCTGCCCCTGCTCTCGCGATCCGCGAACATCGGTTGTTCGTCCTCGCTCTTCAAGGCCTTCCAGCTGGAACACGGCCGCTCGAGCCCTGCACGCTGCCTCCCGCCGCGCGTCCTCGCCCGCAGTCGACTGCACCGAGGTCGACCACAGGCCCGACCGGCCGCACCCGGTTCCCAGGCTCCGTCCCATCGTCCTCGCCGAAGCCCCCAGCGCCCGATCCGCCTTCGACGTCCTTCTTCCCTCGCCCCGCCCACTTCGGCGCCGCCGTTGCGCCTCGGAACGGACCCGGAGCGACCATGCGCCATCGGAGGCCCACGCGGCTGGGCCCCGCCCGCCTCGTCACCGTCGACGCCCACGCCAGCCCGGCTTTCTAAGCCGCCCCGCCCCCGACGCCCTCCGCCCACCGCGGCGCATCTCTTCCGCTCCCTTTCCGAAGACGATGACCCCATCTGCTCCCAGCACACACCGTCCTCACGTCGGGCCCACGCTCCCCGCCGCACATCGTGCGCCCCCGCGTTCAGCTCACGCTTCTCGGTAATCTTGCGGAATAGCCTTTTGCTCGCCGCGAGGCGTCCTCCAAAAACCCTCGCCTATCGGGCGCGGTCGGCACCCGGTGCGCGCTTGAGCCCGTACGCCGCGCCACCGTTCCGAGAAGCGCGTCCCCTCTTCGCTCGCCACTCGCTCGGATGTCGTTCTCCCGCCACCGGTCGATTCGTCCTGCCGTCCCTACTCCGATCCAGCACGCAGGTCGTCGTGCCGCCTTCCGGGCCCCTCTCAGCACCGTCTACAGTGGCCATCCGCATCGTGCCACCACAGCGTCACGCCGGCCGGCCCCTCGGCCCTTGCCACTCGCTCTCCACCCCCTATTTACCCCTATCCCGCTACCTACACGTACAATCCCACCCGCCGCGTCCCAGGATCGAGTGTCGTGCGCGGAGAACAGGCCGCGTCCGGATCCGGCGTGGCGCCACCCCGCGTTCCATCGAACCCCCCTACAATCCCACTTCGCCGCGTTAACAGGGGCCCAAGCCGGTCTCCTATGCCGTTATCCTTCGCGCGGTGCGTGCACCGTACGCGAAATTGCCCATGCGATCTCGCTCTCGCTTCCATTGTCTCATTCGTACCGCATTCTCCGTGCACGCCTGCGCCGCCTTTGTACTGTACACACACAATGCACCTCGATTGTCCTCCGCACGGTGCGAACCCCGCACATAACGAACACGAAAAGCCCTCGCGCCCGCCACTCCCCATTTCAAACCCCGCACCGCACCGCGCCGTACAATCGATCGCACAAACTCTCCTGCTTCCCCACAGAACAATCAGCGCACCGGAGTCGCTCGCGCACGCGCACGCGGCACGTTTCTAAAGACACGCGCGAGCCGCGCTCACGACAATCTCTTCCGTCGATCGGGCCTAGGATATTCACAGAAGATGTTCCAGCTGGGCACCGGCGCGCTGGCGGGCACGCGTCCGGGTTCTCGGGTGCACCGCGCCACAGCTCCCGCTGCGCACCGAGGACAGCGATAGTTGGATTCGCCGGTCGACCTGCCGCCGCGCTGGCGAGGCGCTGTCCCCGGAATCCGTGTGCGCGCGTTCGCGGCGTCGAAGGCTGTCGCGCGGAGTGTGTCAGTAGTGCTCGCTGGTCGGACTCGGCTGGCTGGGCGAGGATCCGCTTACGTTCGTGCGGCGGACCGCGCGTCCGGCGGTGTTCGAGTACCGCAGCGGCGCAGGGCGTATTCGGCACGGCTCGAGGATTCGATCGCCGGTGCTGTGGTGCGGGCGGGCGGGTAGAGCACAGACGGGACGGCCCCATCGTACGATTTTCCGCGAACATGAGGAGAGAAATGTGCACGGCGACGTCCTCGCTCGCATCATCAGGGTGGTACGCGCGTGCGTGAAGCTTTCCATGCGGATGCCGCGCGACGTCTCCAGGTCCAGCGTCCTCCAGAGCTCGCGGGACGAGCGACCAATGCCCCAGCTCATCGAACTATACTCGTCGCGCACCGTTTCTTCCACCAGACCCACTGCCGCGTTACGCCCGCCCTGGGCCTCTCAGCGGCGAGCACCGACATCAGACGGCGCTGCCAGCCCGTCCGCAAGGGCAACGGTGCGGCGATCTGCCCCATCCGTCGCCGTCGGACGCGAGCGCAAGCGCAAGCACGCATCACGGATCGTCCCTGCCCACCCCCACTCAAGCCCCAAGTCCGACGCGCCGCGCATCTCCGCGGACTGTCCGAGTTGCGAGCACGCGCGCCTCCATATTTGATTCTACGGGCGGCGACGTGCGTTGACTTGGCCGAGACCGAAGACGGGTGACCAAGACGACGAGAAGATTGTTTCTGGGAATAGCACGCCACTATCAGCGCGTGCGCAGCGAGCTCGGCACGCTCATGCAGCGGCGACGGAGGCCGCACGAGACGCGTTTGGCGGGCGACGGTGAGACTTTTTGCGGTGCACGAGGCGCGTTGGGCGGGATGCTGGTGCGAGTCTCGAGGCGCACGAGGCGCATGGGGCGAATTCGGCGGCGCATGAGGCAAGTTTGACGGTGCATGAGGCGCACGAGGCGGGCGAGGCCCGACGATCCCGTGCCACGCCCCCGACGCGACGCGGGCGAAAGCAGAATATTCCTGCGGGCGTGCGCGTCACGCGCAGCTCTGAGACGCAAATTTCTGACGGCTGCCTCGAAAGCGGGCGGGCGGGCTCGACGATCCTGCGCCACTATCAGAACGTTGCGCGCGTGGGTAGAGGGTGCGGGACGACGGTGGTATGATTCTGTTGCCTGGATAGATTCTGGATGCTGCTTTCGGGCATGTACGACGACAGGATGCACGGACACAAGGTGTAGTTCTCAGAAACGAGGTGCGCCGCATACGTATAGGAGGTCCTTGAAATTCAAGGCTATGCATCCTGCCGAAATAGCAACAAGAGACGGACAGAAGAATACAGTCCCTCTTGGTCGATCGCGAGCGCTCAGCAGAGCCTGTTGGCCACGTTCGAGGGTTTCTTTGTGTAAAGAGCACATGTCGAACAAGGCCGAGCGGCAGAGAGTCCATAAAAAAAACCAAAATCAGGCGTAAGGCAGGGGCCGGACCGCACCAGAGTGCAATGCGTTGGCGTCGAGGCAGACTAGACGGGAAGGAAGATTTCAAATGGGGTCACATTCGAAAGTCAAAAAAAGTAGTGCAAGGCCTACACAGCGTGGACACTACTACGAGTGGGTTTTTTTAGTGTTATTCTTGCTGGGTGCAATGGAAGACGACAGCACGGCATAAAATAACCAGCCCAGTCGTCGGGAAGTATAAAAAGGAACGCCGGTCTTCTGCGGCGACGGTGACCCCCGGATCCCGGTTGTGCTAGTCCTCGCACAGCATCAAAATTTCTGGAGAAAGATTTTGGAAGTCAGTTTGGAAGAGAGGATTCGCGTGCTCAGTAAGCCGCAGAGATAGCATGGAGAAATCATCTGAAGTGAACGAGCAAGTTCGCCCGAGGAGAGGCTGAGTGAGAGATGAGGCAAGCAGTCGGCAACGGCTGACGTCATGCATGCCGACGCTCGTCATCCGGACTGACGTCGTCCCGCGGAGAACTCCGGAGACACCGCGCCAACCAGAGCGCAAGGATCTTTTCGGGACGGATGATGACGACGCTCCGATGCAGCTAGAAAGTTTCTCCAGGGCTCGAGAAAAAACTGCCTGCGTACCGGCAGAAGTTGCAGATCCCAGGCGGATGGGCGTGGGGAATCCGGGACGGGACCGTCGGTGCGTCATCCTGTCTTCCGTCCACGATTTCGCGCGATTCGGGCCGGGCGATTTCAGCGATGAGCTTGCGTCACAGACACGGCGCTGTACATGTGCGCCCCGCGACCGACACCGAACCATCGCCGGGCGCAGCACGGCACCCTACTGCCCGACTCAGGCAGCTCTTCCAGCTGGTATCCGACGACACCCCGGTAGAGCTTTCCAAGACACGTACAAAGATGCGCACACGAGGCCGTTTATCGCACAGGCGACGCGTCAGCTGACATCGATGAGGCAGTACATCGAGGAGGATGTGACTCGCTTCAACAGGCATTGGGCCGGATATGGCGCGATGTGAGGCGGGAAGCCACCTCGTGCAGGCAGAGCAGACAAAGCAAGCGCAAGAGCCGTGCCGGCGACCGCGGACACGACTAACGCCCGCATCGATGGGCGTAGGAACGATATGCCTGTTGTGGTCGCTTCGGCCTGGGCACTGCGTTGGCAGACGGGAACGAGGCAAAACAGCAGACCCTCACATCCACAAAGGAAATCTTCTGTCAAGGCGAAAGGATACGTCCATGCAGCGCTCGGTGGTGGGTAAACACGTGTATTACCAGGTCTCTCGCTTCATTTCGTTTCTGGAGCCCGGGATAATGAAAGGCAAGTCCAAAGGGCTGTGGGCAAGCGTTCTAGGCTGTGGGACAGCCTCACACTTTCCTTTGATTCTATGAACGACAACAGCACAGAATGAGCTCTATTCGACCTCATCGGATTAAAGGAGTTACTTGGGAAGGGGCCTATAGCATGCTGTCTGGAGACAGCAAATTCCGAACGAGTTCCGAACATCCCAGCGTGTGTAAGGTTCTTAAGTTATGTTCAGATCAATGTCGCGCCGAGAACGTCTACAGCGGAGCCTTGTGAGCAACCGGACAATAATGTATGGAAAGAGTGGGTATGCCGGCTTGATCACTCGACCGGGCGCCCCGTTGGGCGATGAGTCTCTCCGAGGTTCTAACGCTACCCGCGGAGAACAGGTCCTATAGTGCCACGGTGGCCAGCACATATTGTGAGAGGTGTGCACATGGCGGCCAGCCGCGAGAACGGTCTCGCGCAAAGTCTGCTGGACAGGTGGGATTACCGCCCGAGGCTACCGAGTATAAACTTTCCGATGATGATGAATAGCCACTCTGCGGTTGAGAGATGGTATCTCGATAAGGATAGATCGAGAACCTTTGAGGATCGGGCAGAAGGCAGATCGGCCTTGGATGACCCCGACGCCGTTCCGTTAATGAGGGCTCTCCAGACTACGCCTGAGAAGTTGAACGCTCGAGAGTAATGCCCCGGGTAATGGCGACAGTGAAGTCATCGCAGGCTTTCAATTAACCAACTCTTAGATTGCTAGCTGGCTTGATATCTCCATAGATGTGAGGGACGTACGGGCGCTGCCGAATCTAAGACACGATGAAATGGACACTGTGGGCGCATAGCATATGCTCGAGAACAGGCATAAAAACTGCATTTTGGAAGCATCTGACGTCGCATGTGTGTTCAAGTGAAGACGTGTACGAACAAGCGAACAGTGTAGCTCTGGTAAAAGAGACCATCCAACGATGCTAGCAGACGGTGCAGTCAGAGTTTTCCAATAAGTTTTGGAGAATAGACTTAACACTGTCGCGAGAGAGAGTTGGTGGAAGCGAGTGAGGACCCTCTCTTAATATCTGAGCAGGAAACAAAGATGTGGCGAGGTGAAAACGCAGAAGTTCTGGTTGGACGACAAACACGCCCCTCAGGCTGCGCCGGTTTGCCCAAGCGTTCGATGTCATGACGTATCACGTCATCAGTCGCTCGTTTGCCTCGCTTCCATGCTCGCGTCGGGCGTCATTGCAGATTCCTTCCGGCTACGCGATGATCTCCGTGAGTATCCAGCAGTTTCCTAGCCTATAGCCGCTACTGAGGCGAACAACAGGCTTTCTTCATCTTTAATCAGAAAGGCGAAGTGCGTGAACGAGCCTTCGTGGCTGGTATGGATTGCGGAGGAGCTAATACGCAATACAGGTCCTCATCTCGAGGATATACCGTCCGGATGTTCGGTACGTCACGCGGCAGCTTGTGCCTACCTCGCATCGACGCACTGAAACTCATGTAGGAGGTCCATCTCAGACGTCTTCCGAATACAGGTCATATCGAGCAGTGAGGTCCGCTCGCCGATTGTCACCCTCGGTTCCACCAGCTTCTTTCATGTCCGGGTCAATAACCTGTATCTCGTTGCCGTGACAAAGTACGCCTCTCCTTTCTTGCGCGTCTTGCTACTCAACATTCTGGCTAGGAATAACGCGAATGCAGCACTGGTATTCGAGTTCTGTTACCGCCTAAACTCCATCTGCAGGTCCTACTTTGGCAAAGTCGACGAGGAGTCTGTCAAAAACAACTTTGTGCTAATATATGAGCTTATTGATGGTGTGCTATCTTTCTTTACTGAACGAACGGATGCTGACTGCCTCGTAGAGATTGTTGACTTTGGATATCCTCAGAATAGTGAAGCAGATACTCTTAAGACGTACATCACGACGGAGAGCATCGTCTCCTCTGCAATCGCACCAGTGCGCTGCATCTCTTTCCTCCCTTCCGCTCCCCTGCTGATGAGTCTCTAGGAAGAATCCTCGCGTATAACGACTCAAGCGACCGGAGCAACTAGCTGGCGGCGCAATGATGTCAAGTACAAGAAGAACGAGGCGTTTGTTGACGTTGTAGAGACAATTAATCTGAGCATGAGCGCCAAGGGTGCGTAATCCCGTTCTTCTGTCTATGTGTTCACCAATCTCGACGCAGGTACTGTCCTCCGCGCGGACGTCGACGGCAGTATACAGATGCGCGCATACCTGTCCGGGACGCCTGAGTGCAAATTCGGCCTAAACGACAAGCTTGTCATTGACAAGAGCGAGAAGGGCGCCATCGACGCTGTCGAGCTTGACGACTGCCGCTTCCATCAGTGTGTTCGGCTGAACGAGTTTGACTCAACGCGCACTATCAGCTTTATCCCTCCTGACGGGGAATTTGAGCTTATGTCGTGCGTCGTCGTAGAGTGCTCTGTCTTCGAGGAGCTCGCTTATTTGTAGCTAGATATCGGTCGACGACGAATGTTAAGCTGCCGCTAAAGGTCATCCCAACGGTGACCGAGGTTGGGAGGACACAGGTTACGTACGTGATCGCCGTCAAGACGAACTTCGGCAATAAACTCTCGGCTACAAACGTCGTTCTGCGCATACCAACGCCCCTGAACACCACGACGGTCGACTGCAAAGTTCAGAACGGCAAGGCAAAGTATGCGCCGTCGGAGAACGTCATCATTTGGAAGTCCGTATCCGTATTCCTCTTCGCTTCACGTGTGGCTGATGGCTGCAGGATTCCGAGGGTGCAAGGCGGCCAGGAAGTGACGCTGACTGCGACGGCCGATCTGACGAGCACAACGAACCGAACTGTCTGGGCACGACCGCCGATCGATGTCGATTTCCAGGTGCTCATGTTCACCGCTTCGGGATTAATCGTTCGCTTCCTCAAGGTCTTCGAGAAGGGCAACTACCATAGTGTCAAGTGGGTGCGGTATCTTACCAAGGCCAGCGGAACATACCAGATCAGAGTGCGTGGTCCAAGAGCGATTCAGAGCGCCGGGGTGATGGCTTATCGAGTCGTTTACAGTTTTGAGTTGCCCTGGTGCTTTGATTGTGGACATCTGTACTGTATTGTACCATCTCATCCTGGATCCATACCCGACACAATCTTATCTTGCGTGCTTTCATACAGATATCCGCACGCGTTGTTGACGGGCTGTCCTGTCGCTGCGAATCCGATCGGCTTCGAGAACAAGCAAGCTAGGTTCATCGGCTGCCCTTGTGCGCTGGAACGGCCTCGGGGCGTTACGTCCATTCGTAGAATCTCTTGCTTCTGACGGGGCTGCCATTGGCTCCTCCACATTCGACCTCGTGCTTTGTGGAAAGATGAGTGTGCAGTACCTACTATTGGTCTGTGATCGTAGGTCATGAAAGAGAGCCGAAATCACAAACGCTTGTATTCAACGAGAACTGAAGCCGTAAAGGTCCGAGATGCAGTCTTATCGTAGGGTACTACGATACATCGCGCATCTCGGCCAAGCTATAGCCGCTTGCGCGCAGTGACAAAAAGAATTGGAGTAAACGAAGAAAGAGGTATCATGGGACTAAGTAGCATGTATATGTTATAGCCTATGCCCGTAACGTACGGGCGCTCCAGTCCATACCGCCGCTGTCTGTCGCTCCTAGCGTACACCCACCTGCCAACACTCTTGACAAGACCATTCGCTTAGCTTTGATTGCTCTTCGACCACTGGTCAAGGGCGGTGATAGAAGGCGTTGTGTAGGCGCTGCTTGACATACCGGACCACTGTGGGTTGAACAGTAGCGCGATCGTATACGTCCCGCCGCTCGAAAACGCGACGGTGAGAACAGTGATACCGTCGTTCGGTTGGTCACTTTCGCCGGTCGGAAGCGGGGGATCCGTCGAGAGCCGCACCGCACTCTGCGTCGTGAGACTCGCACCCGACGTCGGGCTCAGCAGCTGCACGGTCATCGTCTGCCCGTCCCGTTTGAGCGTCGCGCTCGTGCCCGAGCTGTCGATCGTGACAGACGCGTTCGTGTGCATCCGCCATTGGAACGACGTGCTCGTTGTGATCTCGTCCTGGACGAGGACCTGTCTCCGCTTGTTGACAGTCCGCACGCCGCGCTTCACGGATGTGGAGTTGAAGTACGCCGACGACATGTCCGTTACGAAGTACGCGCCCGAGCCGTCTGGGACAGTGTAGACCGTGCTTGAGCCCTGCGACTCACCCGTCGAGCCGAAAGACACCGTCGGCGCCGCGAGGACGTTCTGGTTCAGACCATCAACGAGCAGGGTGTTCTGGCCCTCGGTGCGCTTGCGGTAGTACAGCCAACGCTGGGCGTCCTGAGCGTCGGACGTGAAATAGCCTGTTGAAAGATAGTTGCCATCTCCAAGCTCGCCTGCCCAGCGTGTGCCGAGCGCGTCGATCACGAAGTCGCCGACGTCAAGATCATTATGCGTTTGGTGGCCTTGGAGTGTGCCGCCCTTGACGGCGACGAAGAGCGCGTTCGCATCCGTCCACGAAGAGCGCATCGAAGCCCATTGGTCCGTATTGTTGTCAAAGTATCTGTCGAGCGCCAGTCCGTCCCAGAACGCGCCAGTCACTGACGGGTCGTACCAGAACATACTCCAAGGGTCCGCAGCGTCCCACTGATCCCGCTGGTACAACTGATACACGGGCGTGTTGAACTGCGAGCCGAAAAAGAGCATAGGGTTCGCGGTCGCGGTGAACTTGTTCGGGCCAGTGTCACCCCAAGCGAAGAGCTGGGTCGCACCCTGGCCGTACATGTGGAAGTAACCTGTCAGATTGAAGCCCGGGTTGGCACCGAGCATGCCGTAGTCCGACCCAGTCGCTGTGATCAGTGAGGAGACCATCTCGGCGTATCCCGTCGTGCCGAAGTACCAGTAGTCCATGGTCTCAGGCCATGTGCCATCAGTGGTGGGCGCCATGGCGCAAACGGATTTGGCGTTGGGAACGGTGTATCCGAGTAGCTTCGCGGCGGTGCCAGTTGTGTCGTCGCCGAGAATAGCGAGAGCTGCCATGGTGAGACCGTTGTTGCAGACGCAGTTCCAATTCCCGAGGATGCTCGCCCCGGTCCACCAGCCGATGTTCATATTATTGTTGGCGTAGATATCAATGCCGTTGTTGAGGCCGAACTGAATGACGTCGTTGCGCATCTGTTGCTTTTGAGCGTCCGTAAGGACATCGTAAAGCCAGTCGTAGGCGATTGCGTAGGCGGCACACATCTCAGCCGTGTCGAGGAAGTGGACGGGATTCCACTTTGTGCTATTGTTCGCGCCCCAGTTTGCGTTATTCGAGCCGGTGTTCTGTGCCCACGTCATTTAGACAATTGCAAAGGTGGAAGAGGTAAAGGGCATACGTTAATCTCACCCCAGGCAAGATCCGCCCACTTGGTATTGTTGGTCATGCGATAAGCATACGAGTAGACTTTGATGCGTTGCTTGACCTGGCGCGCGGCGTCGAGTAAACCGTTGCCAGTCGGACCGCCATCGAGAATGTACGCGACGAGTGAAAGTTGTGAGTAATCGGAAGCGTTGCTAAAAATAGTGTCGTTCCAGCCCTTGAGGTAGGGATCCGCAGCGATACGGCTGGGGAGATTCTGCCATTTGTATGCGGGGGCAATTAGACGGGGGCGGTCGGTGCGGACAGTCGTCACGGAAGGACTGGAAGGTTGGAAGGGGTCCACGGGCCATGCGGCAGACGAAGACGGATTGAATGTAGGAGACGTGAATGCAGCAGTGTTGGTCTATGAGCAGGACCACGATCAGTCAGAAGATTCCCCGAGAAGCAATAGCCACGTACAGTAGAGGGATAGACGGGCAGCATCCATTCTGAGTTGGTCGCTGAGGCAAAGCGACCAAGTCCGTTTTTTGCGCTGACAGCACCACTGGCTGCGGCGGAGCCCGAGCCCGAGCTGGACGAAGAGGAGGACGAAGAGGAAGAGCGCCTTGAGCCCAAGACGCCGCCGACGACAGCACCAGCGATGACAATAACTGCGACGGGGATACCGAATTTAATCCACTTGCTCATCCCTCTAGACTTTCCGGCAGTGTTGCTGGGGGTGATGTATCCTGTCGAGGAATTGTAGTACGGGTCACCAGAACCATATGGCGAGTTGGTAGCATAGCCTTGACTGAGGTTGACCTGGGAATGATTGTCGACGGCGTTATAGGCCATCGCACAGCGGGCCGCTCCTAGGCTGGAGAATGGAATTCAAAAGAAGGACTGGGGTTGGGTTGTGACTGTCGTGGATGGAGGGCAAGGTCAAGGTGTCTGTCGCGAGACAGCCTCGTTTTGGTGGCTACCGTCACAAATGATCCCCAAAAATAGAAGTTATACCCACGCCATACGTCCCCCTCTCCTCACCTCGTCTATAGTCGCAGCTCTGAATTATAAGGATCGGAACCTATGAGATACAGGTAACAAGCAGATAGATGTCACTACGCTCAACAAACACAGTATGATCAAGAATCCAACGTCTCAGAACATGTCCGACCCCGGGAAAAGCCCGCCCAGGCCCGACCCGAGGCCCTCTTCTACATCCCGACCCCGGCTCTCAATCAATCCCGTTGACGCCCCCGCATGCTCATCGCCATCGCTGACGCTATCGTTCCCGTCTTCCTTCATCTCAATTGAATAACCCGGCCCTTGCTCCTCTTCGTCTGACGACTCAGCGCGCAAGAACGGGTCGATATCCTCCGTCGCCACCGATTCTTGGACAGGATACGCCCGCGCCACGCCGGGCACAGCTCTGTCCAGAGCGCGCGTATTGCCCATATCAGGAGACAAATCTGGACTGATCATCCCTTCCACGCGTCGCGAAATCGGCTGGGCCGCGCGCGCGGCGGTCGGGGACGGCGCGGCAGGAGGTGGTGGCGGCGGACGTGCCTGCGTAGTGTGTGCTCGTGCACTAAACTCGAACTGAAATACAATCATACATTAATACGGGGTCACCGGGGTGAAGTCAAAACACTGTACCATCTCAAAGACCTCGGCACGTCGGCGTTCACCCGCCTCCTTGTCAATGCAGTAGCATAGGTAGAGGGTGTCCGCGCTATTTTGTGCGTCAGCATGCCTCAGCGACTCAAAAGAAGAATGCGCACGTGTCTTTCACTAGCCCAACACAGAACAGCCCCACGAGTGCTGTAACGCCGCCCGCAAGAAACGCCGCCTCGAGCGCCTGGTCTGGCGCATTAAGCGTGCGTGCAACGAACAGGTAGGTCGAGAGCGCGAAGGGCAGCGTCAACGTCAGCGGCGTGACGGTCAGCAAAGTCAGCGGGGCTAGCCATCCTATCAACACCAAACGTCTCGGAGTCGAAGGCATCGCCACGCACGCTCTGTCTGGAATCGCCGCCTCCACGTCTCAGCACGCTTGTCCACCGCCGTCAGGCCCGCAGAACGCCCTACGCTCGCCCAGAACCCGGCACCGGTGATGCCAACGTAGACGAGCACGTAGTGCCCGAAGCGGCCAACCCAATTCTCGAGCCAGCCGGCGGCAATGCCCATGCCGTAAATCACTGGGCCGGCATATATCTTGACAGATAGCGGGAGATATGCCGGCGCCCGGCGCAGGAGCAACGCCGTGGCCGAAAGCATGCGCACGCAGGCGAGCAGCAGCGCTGAGAGCGCAATCGTCCCGAGCGAGGGATGTGTTGCGCGATAGAGCGAAGCGTGGATCGTGTGCGTCGCTTGCGGTGGGGGCGCCGAGAGAGTCGGGCTGATTACATATGAGATAATAGAGTGATATAAGAGTCCGGAACTCACTCAGCAAAATACCAAGCAGCAACAACACCTGCAGTCGTGACGCGACACAACCCACGCGCAACTCCCCATGCCCATACCCAAACGGCAGCTGTCACGACGATGGCCCAGTTAGCCCACGCGTGAACGTGATATACAAAGCCGGAGGGTGAGCTAGTTGTATAGCCCACAAGGAGTAGACGGAAGGCGAGTGTGAGGAAGGGGATCGACCCTAGCAGAAGCGCGAGCAGGACGGAGGGTGAGAGGAGCAGCAGGAGCGGCTGCAACGAGAGCACGTGCGTGGTGAGGATTAGGAGCGACGATGTATGATGGACCTGAGCTGGAAGATGCACAAGACGGCGGCCGGTAAGGGCCGCAAGTGTGAGCGGTACGAGAGAAAAAAGCCGGAGCCTAACATGCACGGCGGTATCAGCTGTATACAGCACGGAAGACTATGATCACGCACCCCCATGTCTCGCCCCACGTCGGCTCATCACCATCCCACATGAAGCTCCCGACAAGTGCCCAGATGAATGAGACGAGGAGCGTAATTGGAACAAAAACGCTCGTGCCGATTACGACGGGCTTGACGAAGACCCGGAGGAGGAGGATGTGCGTATAGCTGACAACGGCGCTAACGAAGGTAAGGATGACGAGGAGAGGAATGGTGTGTATCAGCGTCTGGTAGGGAAGGCGCCGTGGTGAGCTGTTAGTCAAGAATAATAAGAGAAGGGCAAAGAAATAGACGAAGGATACAGCAGCGAGGAAGAATGTGGTGTAAAGCGGATCATGGTATTTCCGTCGTGGTGCGGGGAAGCGGGGATCAGGGAGAGAGAAGAGAGAGGATGGCCGGGAGTTGTCTCTAGGTAAAAGGGACTCAGTAAGCTGAACAGCTATCGAGCGTGGTGGTCGTGGTGGTGATGATGCAGAAGGAGGTGCAGGCTGCATGTGTAATCCACCGGAGGGAGGTGGTAGAGGTCGCTGAGTGTTCATAATATCCGGAGGAGAGCTGCGAGATGAAGAAGAGGAAGGGGATGGAGATGGAGGGGATGGAGTTCGAAGAGCGGTAGGCTGGTGGGCGAGCCAGCCTCTGCTAGGCTCGTTCTCGTCCGGAATATCCGACTGGGCGCGCGAGGCCAAGAGAGGAACAGACGGCGCGTGCGTCCGGTCGTCCTCGTCCAGGTGCAGATACGGATCCTCTGCAGCATACCGCTGCGTACTGGACATGTCTACGCCATTGCTAGCTCGGAGATGAGGGTCATCGAGGTCATCGAGGTCGTCGAGGTCCCCGTGCACCTCATGGCCAGCACGCGAACGGTCGTCATCGGTGCTAAAGGAGAAGAAGAGAGGCTGAGACGATGTTAGGCTAGATGCGCCTGCTGAGCGTTGTCGTGTCAAGAATTGAGACGCATAGGTCGCGAACGAGGCGGTCATCGTCGTGGACGGCGTCAAGAATCTCGATTCTGTCTTGCGTATCCCTCGCTTCGAGCGCCGAGGCCGTGGGACTAATACAACCCTTCCCCGAGTCACCTTGCCGCGTCAGGCTGCTTCCCTCTTCGCACCCACTACGGCATTGAGGGTTTCACGATCGGGGGCGCCGTGATCCTCGGCCATAGCATCGCATGCGGTTCAGCGAGTGAAGGTCGCTCGGACGTCCTTTGCTCACAATAAAGCATGACGGATCGACCAGTGACTGAGGTCCCGTAACAGGTGGTGACTAGTAGCGTACAGTTGCGAATCTGTCCTTGTTTCCGTGGCTTCGTAATCTAGGACCGGAGAGATGAGTACGTTCTCCTGAAATCTATCTATTCCCGCTATGTCTCTCAGGCTTCAGCCGCAGAAAAGCAGACTACATTGAACATCTTCACTTCCAACCGCACGTATCCCGCGGCTTCTTTGTCCCTTGATCCCCCTCTATAGATTTAGCAGCTCTCAGGGGCATATATAAAGCAAATACTTACGCCAGCTGACAGAGACAACTCACGTAGCTGCTGCCTATGCTTTTCGCAATTGCACGTTTCGTGTTCGCGCTGGCTCTTGGTCAACAGTGCCGTGCCGCACTGTACGTCAACGCTTCTCTGCTACCAGCCAGGTCATTCGATTTTGTCGTCATAGGGGGTAAACTTGAACTGCATTCCGCTCCCCTCGCCGTACTCACCACTCACTGTTGAATAGGAGGACCTGGGGGATCAGTCGTCGCTAACCGCCTTACAGAAAATCCCAAGTATTCCGTTCTCCTCTTGGAAGCGGGCGATCTGTGAGGACGACTCCGCTCAGCTCTCGCCATTTCTTATTATTATCAGTCCCGACGACCTTAATCATCAAGTCCCTCTTCTCAATCTCCTCCTCCGTCAGCCTAATGCCAAGGACTGGAATTATACGAGCCTCCCGGTTCCTGGCCTGAACGGTCGCAGCGTGTTCATCCCTCGTGGCAAGCTCCTTGGGGGATGTACGTCCATGAGTACGTGCGCCTTCAGCTCCAGCTGCTTTTGTTGACTGTCTAAGTAGATGGAATGGGCTATTACCGCGGGTCGTCCGACGATTTTGACCGCTATGCTCGCGTAAGCGGCGATCCAGGCTGGGCGTGGGATAATATGCAACAATACTTTCGCAAGGTTAGCATTCCAACTTCTCCTTGACCCATTTTGACAAATTGGGACTGTTCGCCGCCTGGCAGCATGAGATGTGGACGCCGCCGATCGATCATCACAATGTCAATGGCGATTTTGATCCAGCTGTTCACGGATTTCATGGGATGACCTCGGTGCAACTGGAACCGCTTACTGCTATTGATGGGATGGTTCTTGAAGCGATAGGCGAACTTAACACCACTTTCCCGTTTAACCACGGATTCAATCATGATTTCAACTCGGGCTATCAGCTTGGGCTGGGTAGGTGTGAATTTAAGATTTCGAGTAACCTCGTGTCACTAGCTTATCAGATGTGTGTCACAGGATGGGGTCCTGCAATGACAAGAGACGGACAACGCGATAGCGCGGCGACGGCGTATGTCTTACAGCCTAGCTTTATAAACCGCCCAAATCTGCACGTTCTCCTCAATGCTCAAGTCACACGTCTTCTGCCGACCGCATCTCACGGAAGACTACCTGAATTCAGGTCGGTACAGTTCTCACAAGGTACTGGAGGTATGCGAACCCGTTAATAGGCTAGTCGTATGGCACCCTAATTACGCTACATTTAGGACCCGTTCAGGTCGTTAGTGTAACCAAAGAAGTGATCATAGCCGCGGGTGCAATCAATACACCTCAGTTGCTCATGCTGTCAGGTATAGGCGATTCACGACATCTTACCGCCCTCGGGATACCCACCGTCGTCAACCTTCCGGACGTTGGGCAAAACCTGTCCGTGCACGTTTCTACGCCAATCATCTATTCAGTAAACTCGACCGATACTATCGACGATGCCATCCGGAATACGACTGTCCGTGACGAGCTGCTTGCGGTCTGGAATGAGACCCATGGCGGAAAGATGGCGAACACACAGGTCCAGCATGTCGCGTACCTCCGCCTACCAGACAACTCGAGTGCCTTGACGGATGGCGATCCGTCTTCTGGACCAAACTCGAGTCACTACTCCATTGAACCGCAGGAAAGCTGCTTGTACCGATTTATTCATTGATGTCAGACTGATTTTGGCTTTAGAATGGCGATCTCAACCCGCCCCCGACGGGGTACTATGTCAGCGTTTCCTGCATAGTTAATGCTCCGACTTCACGTAGGCAATTTCCTCCGCCTTCCTCCTACGCTGCTGAGCAATTTATATAAGGCGGAAACATCACGCTCTACAGTGCCGACGCATTCACACAACCCCTCGTCGCCTTTAACAGTCTCTCCACTGCCTTCGATGTTGACACTCTCATTCAGGCTCTCAAAAGCGGTTTCCAGTTTCTCTCCGCACGTTCCTGGGACGGCTACCTCGTCGCGCCAATTCCGGCGCTGCGGAACGTCACGACGGATGCGCAGTTTGAGACATACGCACGTACGACAGCGGGCCCAAATGGTCATTTGGTCGCGACGGCAAGCATGTCGCCCCACGAAGCGGACTGGGGCGTCGTGGATCCAGATTTGCGAGTCAAAGGCGCTACGGGTCTTCGTATTGTGGATGCGTCAGTCCTGGTGAGTCGAGCTGATCCGCCGCGCCTAACGCTGAAGCTGATGATACCTTCGCTGCTAGCCGTATCTGCCTGCAGGGACGACCGGTGTTACGACATTCGTATTTGCGGAGAGAGCGGCAGACCTCATCAAAGCTGCATGGGTGTAGTGGTTGCAGAGACCATATCACGTTCTGCGGCGCTGTCGTTTCTTGACAGCAGCAACTCCGTGACCTATGGCTCCCACTACGCACCTTCTGCGTATCAGCGGTGTGTAGCTTGTACGACTGTTTTCAGACACAAGTGTTAGTGGTGCTGGCTCTCTATCCCAAGTTAGGTTATGATTTAGTTATGATCAGCGCGATATATACGTCCACCTGCGTGAGACACGGTTTGTACCGCGGCGTCGATGTCGGCCGCAGCGTTAGGATGACGGAGTGGAATGGAAAATATAGGCTGTCTCCTTACGAAGGGATAGATAACCTGAGCAACCGTTGGTAACGGCCCGGGGTGCTCGGCGTTAACGCAGACATTAACAGCCGACGCGAGAACCTTGGCACCGTTCGCCTGCACCTATGACCTCACCCAATTGCAGCGTGAAGCGTTCATGCAGTACCACTTCACTGTTTATAAACCTAGTCGAATCATGCTGACACTCAACTTCACATCACCTGTGGGGAAGCCGCTCCAACGCCCCGCCTGAGCCAACGTGCACCCCGACACTGGCACGACCACGACGCCGCAGAGTGGCATCATGGAGTGAGATCATAGTTTCTGTCATTCTCGTCGCATCCTTATATTTAAGACCCCTGGTGTTCGAAATCCGGCCTCGTTTCTTATAACTCCGCATCTTATCATGTCAGATGTTGTCAAGCCCATCATCGCCGCCCTCGCGCCTCCCATCCCGGATCTCGGCGAGCCCGAGAGCGGCAAGCTCTTCCGCATCCGTGGCCAGGTTCACGACTACGGCTGGGGTAAGCCTAGTTCCTCTTCCCTTGTCGCTGCCCTTGCAATAGAGGGCGGTGAGGAGAACTTCAAGCCAAAGCCCCAGCATCCATATGCCGAGGCGAGTCACTGAATGGTTTGTCCAACAACCTTCCCTGCTGATATGTCCCATAGCTCTGGATGGGCACCCATGCATGTGGGCCCCTGACGCTTTATTCAGCGCCTTCGCGCAAACTCTCCGACGTCTTCGCGGCGGATCCCGAGTATTGGTTAGGCCATGTCCTTGTTGAGAAGTGGCCTGGCACTTGTGACATCCCCTTCATCTTCAAGATCCTTAGCATCGCAAAGGCTCTGCCTCTCCAAGTATGCTGTTGGACCTTCTCTTCTAGATCATTAACCGGTTCCGGTTGTCCAGGCACACCCCGATAAGCAATTGGGGACACAACTTCACAAGACAGACCCGTACGAGTTCGTCGATGAAAATCACAAACCCGAAATTGCCGTCGCTCTTGGCACCCCCGTGTCGGATGCATTTGGTGGCGATCCCAACATGACGACCTTCACTGGTTTCGTCGGCTTCGCACCCCTCAACGCCATATCCGGCGCTCTGTCGGCAGTGCCGGAGCTCGCGCAGGCTGTTGGCGACGAGCGAGCTCTCAATGAGTTCTTCAGCTCACCGAGCAAAGTAACACTCAAGAGAATCTTCTCTGCACTACTCGTCCGTGGTAAAGACTTTCCTGATGACATCAAGAGGTCAGTTGACCAGCTGCTCGCTCGCATCTCTGCATCGTCCAATGACGACCCGTTGGCGATGCAGTTCGCGCTAGCAAAACGTATCAATGAGCAGTATGCCGGGGACGTCGGTGTACTCGCAGCGCCGTTCTTCATGAACCTCATCCGGCTCAAGAAGGGAGAGGCGATCTACATTGGCGCAGATGAGGCGCACGCCTACCTCGAGGGCGGCACGTTAGATCCCAGACCTTTATCTCCCGTGCTTCTGACAGAGCGAATAGACATCGTCGAATGCATGGCAATCTCTGACAATGTCCTCAACGCCGCCTTCGTCCCGCACGAGCAGCGCCATCTGCGTACCTTTTTAGACACGGTCACATATACCTCCCGTGAGCAGTCGCACTGGATCCTGCCGGTTGCACCACTCGAGCGCTCCGTACGCGGGAAGACAACAAAATTCTCGCCGCCACTAGAAGAGTTCGAGGTACTACACACCGTCCTTGACCAGAGCGGCACCGAAACGATCCGTGCGGCACGGGGGCCGACCGTTGCGATTGTCGTAGAGGGATGTGGTATTACATTTGAAGTTGAGGGTGAGCGTTTGGAAACGATTCCCAGAGGTGGTGTTGTCTTTGTTGTGCCTGGTAAGGAGGTGACGGTGGAGGGCGAAGGAGAAGTGTGGTGGGCGACTACGCATGATCTTGCTTGAACACATACCTGATAATCCGAAATGTATGTTGCAATGTACTACTGTAGCTGCTTGTCACGTAGGTAGCACACTCCACCACCGAATCCGACCGCGTACTTCCTCCCACCTCGTCAGCACTCAGTCGGCATCTCCGTTGCCAACGGTCTCGGGAACCCTGAGTGATATCCATTGGTTCATTTAATAATTTGTACCCGAATGCTGCAACGTGGGTACACTTCCGAGTCTTCAATGTCGTTCAGGCGGTTACATGTTGTCCTTGGCGCATCAGAATCCGCACGAAGGTAGTCACAGTCCCCCCTTTACGACTCGCTAATCTCTTCAACTAGGAGTCCCGCAACAGCCATGCTGGCTCGTCTGTCGCCCACAGGCTCGCCTTCTCCAGAAGTGTACCCCAAAGTCCAAACAGTAACAAGAGGCGTACCGACTTCTGCAACCGCCAGTCGAGTGCGATGTTGATCTCGCGCCACCATACCGCAAGATAGACGTTGCGTAGTGCGATGGATGCCCCGCTCATCTGCACGAGCATCGCCTCGAGTGCCGGGAAGACGACGACGACCTCCACAGACCCCGCCTGCCGGCAACCTAGTTAGAAGGCCGCTTGAAAGCCCACCTGCGTGGAGACGCCTAATATACACGACTGGTCGAACCGCTTTTCGTAACAATCTTCTCGAATGGAAATGAGTCGTCGAGGTTGAGGTACTCGATATCACGCTCGCCGTCCAAGCGGGGAACAATGCCTAAGAAGACCTTGGTCCGGTCACCGAGGCTCTGTCCGCTGATAAGCGTTATCGTAACGCCTTCTGCACCGTGGTGCTTAATTGGAGCCGGAGAGGCGAACAACGTCAAAACGGGAAAGGCGAAAGCATAAGCGCTCATTTGTACCGCATCGTGTACGTGATGGCCAAGGTAAAGAAGAACGATTTCTGTGACCGGTGCGATTGTGCTGCCTATCCCACGAACTCAATGAGCGTGATGGAGATGCGTATGCCCGGTGGGCCTTATACTTGAAAGACAGAAGTCCCGTGTCCCGTGGCATTTGATTGAATATCCGCCCATATATAGCGAAGACAATTGAGGTGTTCCGGATGTATTTCTTCACCCATGGACCACTCAAGTGGGCTTGGGTCGACGTCACTGGTTTCGAGAGAAAGTGTGGGTGTTTCCAGTCGAGTTCTCCAAGAAAGCGTGTCCTAGAGTAATTGAGAGTGCCTTGGTTGGTAATTAATAAGCTTGAGTGCTGAGAGAGGTGGAGAACTCTGGAAAGCATGCAAGGCGCAGACTAGGGGCGCTAAGGTGGACGTGGACAGGCTTCGCGAACTGTTCGGAAGACCCTGCGATGTCGGGGTGGCATATGAGTAAAGGTGCTTTTTGCGAAGGGCGACATCAGTCGTGCTGAATGTGAGGGGCTGGCGCAAGTCTAGGATCTACGCGTTCAATGTCCACTGCAGCCAAACCCGTGACGAGTGAATTATCCATGGCGCGCTTTCGAACGCTGGACTTGGTTGACAAGGTGAAGTAGCGTGCACGTAGAAGAAATGTGTTGGAGGCTGCCGAGAGGAAGTAAACGTTGCGCACCTACAGCTCACCCATTTCGGGTAGAATCGCTCGCAAGTGGCTGCAGACATGTCCTAGACGAAACCCTCTGATGCCGTACGTCTCGTCCCAGATGTGCTCCCTGCCAACTCATCTCACTAAGTTAGGACGAGGCGGGTTTCCATTGACAGGCGAGAATATAGAATAAGCATTTCCTTAGGCAGAGCTGTGGTGGGTGCCATTCTGGGCACTGGGGCCAGCCTTCGGTAAACGGATAAAAGGAGCATGCCTGCTATGCATACAGCGGGGTCTGGAACACAATGAAAGGGGTTAATTAGGGGTAAAACTAGGACGCTTGCATATATTCGCCTGGGGAGTTGTGGCGGATGGTTCTATTTGCATAAGACGGACCATGAAGGCATAAGCGGATGTCGAATGCACCCCGAGCGTAGGTGCGCCGCTGGAACGGGTCCTATACCTCAATCATGCAAGCCTTGCTATGCTATGGAGCTACCTCCTGTCAGCCAAGGTCGATGAAGACAGACTACATTCAGTAGAACAACTTGAAGCGAGAACCCGCGTCCCTTAAAAGCGGGGTTGGTTATAGCAAAGAGCAACCCATCGGCAATAAAGGTTGGAAGCGAGCACAGAAAGCAGGAGAAAAAGAACGGCCTGGTTCGTTGATGATAGGTGCATACAGATAGTGACAGCGCATCCAACCTACGGATGGGCGGGGTCCTGCTTTCCCATCTTTGCCTTTTTTTGGGGCGAGGTAATACCGCCTTCGGCCTCTGCGTCCACTTTTCGTCTCTTCTTCGACCCTTTCCCAGGCTCGTTGGCTGCTTTGATCGTTCCCTTGCCCTCTTTGCGTGGGCCCACTGTTTTTCCATCCCGTTCATTGCCGGAGCTACCTTGGGAGATGGAAACGAGTTCGCACAGGAGCTGGTGAAGACTTTTCGATGCTTTGAAGCGTTCGGTCTGCCCAAACCTCGTTTGAATGTCTGCCCACGAGACAGGCTTCCATGCCACCGACGCAAGCCGTTTTGCCTGCCTCGCTGCCGAAAGAGCAAGCGTGAGAGCGTCCTTGAGTTGCCCAGCACTCAAGGAAGATTCTGTACAGGCCCCGAGGATGACAGTATGAAGATGCAAGTGCACCGAGGTAATGAAAGCAAGAACTTCGCCAGCATCCATGGATCCCTGCAAGAAAAATCAGGAATGCCCAAGTATGATTGCAGGAGCACATACCACCGACGGCCCGTTGATTAAAGTACGAAGAAGGCCGTAAATCTGCGCTTGACGATATGCATTGACAACCTTGCTTGCAGCAGCGAGAAGCTCGCCCCGCATTTTCCACGCGACCGTCGAGTGACGTTTAATCAACTCCTCGAAAAACTTCGCGTTCAACTCGGACGCCTTACGCTCGGCGAAGTCGGCGAGAGACGTGCGGTACGCGGCAAGGATCGCCTCCTCGTCACCGACGCGCAACAGAACGCGCGAAACATACAGGCTGCATGCGGCCAATGCGGCAATGGCGTTGATACCACGAGCCTTGCGTGCCCGCATGTGGAGGTCATTGAGCAAATCGGTGGTGGCAGCACGGTCGACGCCAGTGAATGGAACATCCTTTGCCTTTGCGATGCGCGAGCGGAGGAGCCCAGTAGCTTTCTCCGCCAGTTGCTTTTCGTCAGGCGTGGAACCGAAGATGAGATCTAATATGGGTAAGATGAGCTGGAGGACAAGGGGGTTCGCTGGCTGCTTCTTCATAAAAATGTCGAGCAAGTCTAATATCCGGTTTTTGAAGTGCGTTGCTTCTCGTTGCTCGCTTCCCCCTGCTTACGGTATCAGCACGGGTAAATGCAGATAATCGACGAACTCGCCGCTGCGTTTTCCTTTCGTCTGCTCTTTGAAGATGGCCGCAAGTTGTTCGTCGATAGCCATCATTTGTTCATCGTCCATTTCTTCCATATCGGATTCTGCGGCGTCTGAATCGTGAGCCCTCGCACCAAAGGCCCTTGTAGGTTTTCTTCCCAGCTCTGCGTCGTCTTCCACCTCGACCTCCTCTTTATCGCCCTCGTTCTCATCATGCTCGCTCTCTTCCTCGTCATTGTCACTATCCTCCTCATCAAGTTCGCTCCCGTCCCCTTCCTCAATTTGCTCGTCTTCACCTATATCTTCATCACTATCTGCAAGGAGCTCTGCAGAGCTCTTCCGTTCTAGTTGCTGTTATCCAAATCAGCACGTGATGCCAGCGCCAGGAAGGGCTTGACTTACCGCGAGGATGAGGTCGACAGTACTCGCTTTGATGCAGCCGGACAAGAAGCTGAAACCTTGATTGCCCACTGTCCGCGTGAAAGCAGTCGATTTATCTAAGAAGCCAATAATTATGTCGACGAGGACGTCAATGGGATCCGGGTCGCCTTCCTGCTTTACGTCCTGTGTGTCGGTATTCTTGCTTTTCTTCTTGGGAGATTTGTTCGACGGCTTGAAAAGCCGGGACGAGCCGTCGATACAGGCCTGCAGCAGCCTGAGTAACGGATGTCGCGCACGAACAAGTGACAATACCTCGAGATTGCTAGCGTCACCAGAACCTTGGCCATCGTGAGGGGCATAGCACAGAAGCACAGATGCGCACAGCAGAAGCTCTGCGCCCCTTCGAGCTTCATCTTCTCCCGCCATCTGTCTGAGGCCCGAAAGTGTGTTTCTCGCTTTCTGCAAGAGTGAAACATTGTCCTTTCCCAACTCCAGCACGAGTTTAACGTGTTTGGAATCCTTCTCGAGCTGTTCGATTGTTCGGGTAACGCGCGAGATCCAGAGTTGCCCGTCGGTAGCTATGCCAGGAATCTTGTAAGTCTTGCCGTCGTCCAGCCTAATCGCGGCGGACTGCTGTGTCAGCTCTGCGAGACAAGACAGGAGACGCTCCCAGCATTGCCTGCGGACGCCATCTGGGAAAGGGGGTGACGGTATAGATTGTAACTACGTTGGACATCAGGAAAGCTTGAGACCCAGAGCGGATCACGTACGGGACGGAAGATACTTTTCTGGGACTTCTTCTTGATGACAAACAAACCCTGAACGACAAACCAATCCAGTACAAGTTGGACCCACTCGTCGTCCTTCGGAATTGCCCCGTTCCGGATGAGAGAAACGAACTGCTCAACGATCCAGACGCGCCGAGCGTTCGTAACGTCTGCCGCCTCGCTGGATAGGAGTGAACGGATAGGCATTACAGAAAAGGGGTAAAAGCTCACGTTTCTCGACCGTCCGCTTCCACGAGCAGGTGGTTTATGTAGCCTTTAATGCCCTCCGCGTCCAACTTAGTCAGGATAGACTCCACGGTCTTCGTCTTGGTGAGTTTATCGAACTGCTGATTTCCGTGCGCACCCGTTAGCTGTAGAACGAACGCAAACCCAATTTCGGGGTTCTTCTGCACAACTTCCTGGATACTCGCAGACTGACCGGCGAATGAGGTGAGATCCCTAGTTATACTGCATTAAAATGCGTACGATCTGCTTCGCAAACTTGTGTAGATAGCGGTCGGCTTGAGAAAGATGATTCATCCATGTGCGCATGAAGTTCTTGGTGAAGAGCATTGGTAATTCAGCCTCGCGTACGCGCGGGAGCACTTTCTGAACGATCTCGAAGCCCCAGTATTTGCGGGAATTGGATGCGGATGGCGCGAACAAAGACTCTACGTTGCGAATTAGGACAAGTATACTTTTCTCGAAAAAGAGAGCAAACCATCAACGACGATTCTCCAAAATTCTTGGAAGGAGCCTCTGGGTTCCTTGCCGCTTCCTTCAGTGGGCAGTAGATCACTTAGTAAGGTGTCCCAGACATAATGTACCTGCGGCTTCCACACGCGCGCCCCTTTTTTAGATGAGCTCTCGTCATTGTCATCGTCAAATTCAACTTCCTGTATGCACGTACATCAAGTGTACTGTGTCAGATACAGTACTAGGACCGTACCTTAAGAATTTTCGCCAGAGCAGTGGTATTGCTACCGTGCAAAACGTCACCATGCTTGATCGTGGGTGCATAAAGCTTGTTCCAGTCGCGCTTTGGCCAATACCAGCGCATGTTCACGGCAAGCGCGACCTTTTCCGGGGACCACGCATTCTCGTCGATGAAGACGCGCTGAATTGTCATGTCTACCGCCTTGTCCTTCCACTGTACAGCACTCGCGTGCAACTGCCCGACGGCAAGACCGATAGACCACCATGCGCTCTCGCGCAGCCACAGCTTCTTCTCGCCGAGCGCGACGAGATGCGTAAGGACGTCGATGTATCCTGCTAGGCTGCTCGCCTCAGGCGCGGCGGACGCGGATGACGGAAGTGGCTGCGTGCGTACAAGCAAACCGGATTGGATAATAGAAGTGAGCCCAAAGAGACGTGCGAAGAGCATATCGCGCTCCTCTTGGCCGGACATGGAGCCCGTGGTATGCGATGCGTCGAGGACGAAGGCAAGGATCTGACTGCAGGTGACTGTGCATATGCGCGAGAGGAGCTAGGTATCTGAATTATATGTCTGCAAGACGGGATAAAGTCGATGCACACACCTCTGTCAATGCAACGGCAAAGCCTAGTCTACTACTCTCTCTCGGACTGGCGAGGCCACGCACAAGCCGGCGAACTGAGTAAGAGACATCCGCAGCGTTCAGTAGGTTCAGCATATCTGATTCATGCTTTAGACTGTGTTCAGAATCCTTATGCACATCGGCGTCTCTGTCTTCGTCCCCGTCCTCTACATCGTCTGGTCCGGAATCCTGCTCCTCGCTCTCCAGACTGCGATCCTTGGGCGCGAAGGACGCCTGAAGCTTCTCGAGAGCGCCGACAAGCTTTACGGAGGCATCTACGCGCTCCCTTGTGTCCGCCGAAGAGAGGTCCCAGAAGAGGGGAAGCGTCGTCGACATGGAGGACTTGTTCCTATGCTGCATCTAAAGCCGCTTCCAAATTTTGGGTCACAGCTCCCCGTCCCGATCACATGACTAAGTCGCGTCCCCGACGCGTCTAAAAGTTTTAGTAAAAGCAACTGGGGTACAGTGAACTACCCCCCAACCGATCGCTACCCCCCAACCTGTCCGGGATGAGTTTGGCTAATGAACAGGTGACAAGTTGGAGCGTCGACGTCAAGCGCGAGCTCCTGCGGAGCTTTCTGGCATAATGCGAGCCATTTCGGAAACCAGTCGGAGGAAGTGCTGTCCCGACTAGGCAAGTCAGTCGCGTTCACTCGGACCGCAAGAGGCAAGTGATCGGTTGGGGGGTAGTTCACTGTAAGTGTCTCCTGTGAGCAGCAGTAGCAGTTATCTGCAACGGGTTTTCAAACTACGATTTGAAACATGCCCTAACCGCAGACGGTGGAAAGTCTATCGTGTCGCGATGATCTCGACCGGTGCCACATATACTTATAATCTTAGGCTGCACTTCCCCGAATCGGACAAGATGTTGAACGGTCGAATTCGTTCTCAATCAGATCGGGATAACAAGAAATGATCATAACCGAGGACCGAACGAGGCTAACAGCTATATCAAACTACGGTAGCAGTCACTGATCTCAGACCAGCAGCGCGAATAAAATAGAGGAGCGAGGAAAGCTTAGGCCTACGTAAAACCGAGACCCAGGAGCCGAGTATTGAATAAACAGAATGAACTGTAAGCGATGCAAAATGAGTATGAAAGATGATGTGTAGATATCAAACTACAGTTCGTTGGAGGTGCATTGTCAAGAGCTTTTGTATTGTGTCTGTTGAACGACGTTGTGGGGTGGACTGGGACGATGGAACGGGAAGGGTTGTTCCAAACCAGAAGGGCTGTTATTTTCGAAACTCAGAAGGGTTGAAAATGGGAAAGGGGGGCCAACAGGAAAAGGGGTAAGTGAAGGGTCCGTCGAGGAGCAAGTTGTCCTTCGCGAAGGGCGACGTACCGTACATACCGGACGAGCCCATATATTACAGACGAGAAAAAAATGCGAACGGAAGATATGGAAAGGATAGGATCTGGACGTGGATAGCAGGGACGGTGTACACAGACAGGCAAGCACGGTCAAAGATGCATATATATATGACAGACAGATGTAGATGCGGATTTAGGATGCCAATTGATACAACTTGGATGGATATGCGCTTGCTTGCCACCCAGAGCCAAGGCAGCTTGGTTATGAGATGGCGTGGGCGAGGGCCAGCGAGGCGGGCCGCGGGAGGGACGTGTGGGGACATGTGGCGGATGGGAAGGTCATGATGAAGTCGGTGCATGGGGCGTGATGACAGGTGCGGGCAACGAAGACGAAAAGGCGGCTGAGCTAGGTAAAATGAAAGCGGCTTGCACGTGCGCGATCGACGGTGCACAGATGGCGGCAGCGCGACGTCATACACTTGACAGCAGCATGAAGGTCAAGGAGTCCGAGAGATGAAGTCGAGTTCATAAGAATGAGCGGAGGTGAGCAGAAAACGCATGAATCAGTACCCCGCAAACCGGGAAGGATCATAGGTCTCAGCACGGAGGAGGGGCGCTGCGCGCCCGAGCCCGCCGAGGCGCTTGCCCTTGAAGACGGCGGACTTCGTCGGTGGCGGGCACGGACTGTCACCGATGTCCGTCTCCTCGTCGTCCGTCGCCTGGCTCCGGTCCTCTGCGAGCGTGTCGAGACCGCTGCGACGAATGCGGGCGGCGTTTCCCGCAGCGGCGAAGAGGTTATGGCTACCGCCCGTAGGGGCCGAGCTACGTTTGATTACTTTGCTCGAGGTTCCCCCCAGCATAGCATCGCCGTAGGCATACGACCGTGTGCGCCCGAACTTGCCCTTGCGGAACTGATCGAGATCTTCCTTACGCGACGCTGCGTGGTGCGGGTCATCCATGCGCACATACCCAGTAGGCCGGATACGGGCGCGCGACTCCTTGAAATAGCCGCAGTACCCGCCCTCGAGAACGTAGATCTCAGGGTAGAAAACCTTAGGGTAATTGTGGCCGTTCATAGAACGATCCTTGGAACGAAGGTACTTAGCGCTGAAAGGGACGATCAGTGACCAGTCAAGCTAAGCAGGGAGCTACTTACAAAGTTGGAGCGCGCTTGACACTAAACTCACAGTGAAAAACGAGAATCTTCTTCTTTGCACCCACGCCGGACGTGCTCGCAATCGGCTTGTCCATATGTGGACCCAAGAAATACTCCTCGAGCGCCTGTGTGGTGTTGATATTGATCGCACCCGGGACATGTCCGCCGTTATACTCGTAGTCGAAGCGACAGTCGACTACCTGGAACGAGTCGATCTGTGAGTTATACTTGCCGTCAAGGAGATCATCGAGCTAAAATTCCGTGAGCTCCGATGCAGAAGTACGATAAGGCACAAACGAACGGCTGCAGACTTGATACGCATGAGCCCGTCCTCGCGGACACGATGACAGGGGAGGATTTTGCCCGCTGCCTCGTTGTCACCAAATCCGCCAAGACCGAAACCCCACTCAGGCATTGCGCGCGCGCGGGGACTTTCACGCTTCTGCTCGTCATACATGCGAAGCGAGCCCGTCGCCCGAAAGTCGTCGGTACCGTCGATGCGGCGAAGCGTCCTGGTCTGCTGCCGTTTGGCGTGCGCAGCCGCCGGGGAAGACATGTCGCCACTGTTATCGAATGACGACTCCGAGGAGAGAGAAAGGTCAATGCCGCCATGTGGGAGCATAGCACTAAATGCGCGGCGAGTCGGCGCCGGCTGTGGACGTTGCTCGCACTCGTCGCGCCCGTCCAGAATAGGGTACGCAGAGCGGATACTGGGAGGCTGTGCAATCATAGAAGAGATCATAGGCCGGCGAGGACGCTTGTTGGAGCTGGCGGTCGCATCGGGGTTGCCCAGCCCAGCAAGCATGGGCTTCCCGACTCGGCTAGCACCGTTAGACAGGATACGCTCGAGCTTGAGTGCACTAGGAGAAGACGGCCCTATGGGGGAGCTATCAAGAGCACCGACCGTGCCAGAACGACGACGACCGGAGGTAGGTGGTGAGACTGAACGCCGCTTCTTGGCAGGATGTGCTGCGATGTCGTCGTGGGACCGCTCGGGAGAGACGACGTCGAAGAATGTGTCAAACCCTTTGATGGTTGGTGCAGCGGACAGCGGCGGCGGCGGCGGCGAGAAACTATCGAACCCGCTCACTGTCGGTGCGGCAGAAAGAGGAACTTGTGCAGGAGAAGAAAGGTCTACAAAGGGGCGATCAAGCGACTGAGAGAAAGAAGAATCGACGTCCATAGCATCCGGCGATGACGGCTTTATTTATGGTAACGGGTTAGGGATGGGCGAAACCAGAAAACCGACCAAACACTCACAGCTACCAGGCCCGAGGAGGGCTTCGTCTGAGACATCCACTCCATAGGCAAAGCCGAGCGCTGAATGCGCTTGTTAGACAACCTGGTCGATGGCGGGTGAAGTGCGGAGACCGGTGGCGGGTCATTGCCGGCGTCGCGGCCAAAAAGACGCGCTGCACTTGTGGTCGCCGAGCGGGGACGACCAGCGAGTTTGCGACCGGTGATGTCAACGTTCTCAGAAGTAGAGGTGCGTACAGGAGGAGCAGGAGAAATGTCCATCATGACGTCGCTGTCTTCATGACCGCGCTTCTCCGGCGATTGCAGGGACATATTTGACGCAAAAGAGATCTCAAGGTCGGACGAAAGGAAGTCGTCGATGTCTTCGTCGACCCTCAAAGCAGGGATACGACTAGAGGACATGGAAGGAGGCGCGAGGAAGGGGACAGAAGCATTAGCGGAATCGGAGGCGAAGTAGGCTTGCATGTTGTCCGAATCTAAGTCTCCAGAGCGTCTCTTCTTACTGTTCTTCGAATTAGAGTAAGGGTGATAGCCTGGAGCAGCCTAAGAAAACAATGAAGACAAAAACAGACCACAACACACCTTGATCTACACGAGAGTAAAATGTGCCACGCACGAGCATGATGACAATTATTCGTAGCAGTTGCGTGTCGGTTGATACAGGTGGGATTCAGGGTTGCAAGTACAGAATACGGAAGCCAGCGACGGTGATACAAGGCGACAGGTGTACAACAGGGCGGGCGATAGTACAAAGATGTGTTGGGACGGTCGTGAAATGCGTGAAGACACGAAGGGGGATGAGCGATGGTTGCAAGGAACAGCGGTAGTTTAAAAACGAACCTAGTGGTGGGCCGGAGCGCGTGAGCAGTTCCGCAAATGGTGCTCAGACAGTGAACTACGTGACTAAGTGGTCAGTATTTGGGTAGATGGGTGGCGAGCCATTGTGGAGGGTCGCCTATTGTTCGACGGATACGGAGCCTCGTGGGTTCTCGGCGGGGCCAATTGGCGAGGAGAGATGCGTGGCGACAGATTGAGTCGAAGTGAAGGCTCACCTTGAATTGAAAAGAGCGTGGGGCGGAGGTGGCCGAGCCTGTATCGACAAAGGACGGTGAGCGACAAAGGAAGGGAGAGCAAACGCGACGACAGTGTCTCACAGAGAAGTCGAACCTGGCTGGCAGGCGCCGAAAGGAAAGACAGCCGGTAAACACTGCGTGTTGACGTGTGTAGGTCCACCACCTGCTTCCTTTCTCGTCGTCAGCGCCCACGCCCCTTCATCCCAACCACCACCTCCGCCTCAGTACCCACCTTCTTCAACAATGAATGTATTCGCCCTGGATCGGCGCAGTGTGCGTCTTCGTCGCGTCCGGGAGTCGTCCTAGATGTCCGTTTGCCCTCCTCTGGTCGTCGTCGTTCAAATCGTAGCCAATTTCCTGTTTTATCCATGGTTCGTTTTGCACGTGACCGTTCCCGGCTCTGCCGAGCGCCATATGCAGCATGATCTCACCCGTGCAGGCCCGTCTCGCTGTCTCCAACACCGCATCGACCTTCTCCACCGTTCGGCTTGGATTCAGGGCCATCAGCGCTTAAGGCTCGCCCTGCCCGCATTTCGAAATGTCCGTTCAAGTCCTGTATGTCCACTGTACGCACTCTCGTCCTAGGCCCCCCTCCCGAGTTTGTCTTTTACACCATTTCTCTCGCAGCGCAGCAACCATCAAAAACAAGGCGCGCCTTTCTGAGCAACTTCCTCGGAGCTTTCGGCCCACCTCGCCAGGTGACGCGACACAATAGCCCTGATGTCCCTGGACTCGATCATGAATCTCACTTGGCACCTCGGGCCTTAGTGCCGTGCCCTGCTACATTTCGTCAACAAATGGCATCCTGAAATATGGGCAGTATCCAGATCTGCCGTCCAAATTGCTTAGCCGTGGCCCTGATCGTGGCATGCACATTAATAGTTGAGGCCAATGCGGCGTCGCGTCCGTATTCTCTCACAAGGCAGTAAACCCCGGATGGTTCGCACCCTCACGCAATTGCGTTGGACTCGTCTTCTGATCTACCCAGCCGTAGCTGATCTCACCGGCGCTGTTGTCGTCCATTCCATTGTTCTCTTTCATGGACACCGGGCCTACTGGCCCCCGCAATGCTTACGGTTGCTTCGTACGCTCCTCCCATCCGTCCGTATCACCAGGCTTGCGATCGATCATCCAGTCCCACAGGGGTTATCTGTAGTTCTCCCACCAATGTTCGAGAGCAGCTCAGGCCAGTTAGCAATGACACCTGCGACAACGTCGTATGTGACCCACGCTCCTACCAGCATAATCCAGCTAATAGTCTCTGTGGAGACGTACCTTGTAACCTGCCCCATTCAGATGTAATCCATCGTACAGGAAACCCGAGAATGCTGTTTCGTCTCGTCCAGCCGCATCTCACATTGCTGTCCAGACATCGGCAACAGGTACATTCTCTTCGGCACTGATGACCTTCACCGCCTCTGCGTACGGCTTGGTAACATCGAACGGCAGCTCGAGTTTCTCTGGTGCGAGATCTACCGGGCGCTGGTGCGTGTTTATCGGCGGAGGTGCGAGCAACAACACCCGCGTACTGTCGGGCGTAGAGCGTATCATGGCTCGGAGGCTTTTCTTGGAGCGAGGTGACGGGACGTGCTGCGACGACGGAAGAATACGACGATTAACTCCGAACAAGATAGCGAGTAGACGCAGCGGCGCAGGCTGCAGGACCTGGACAACGATCGAGCTTAGTCGCATGCTGACGAAGAATGATAACGAGCTGTGCAGGGTGCGATCCCACCTCGTTAAATGAAGGAGAACCCACTCGGTGTTATATCCCGAGAAGCCGAGGTTTAGAATGCCGAACCGACGAGCATAAACAAACGATTCCAGAGAAATGAAACTAATCTCAACTTAGCGTCGCCGTACGAGTCCCAAGGCCGTTAAGTTCCCACGCGCACTGTGTTAGGTTGTCTCCGAATAAACACACGGTTTCAAGCAATCATTTATTCATCCGATAGGTTCTATCCCTGCAGCTGTATATTTCTGTGTCAATGAAGACAGCAGTAGTAAAAATGGGCCCGAGAGCAATCGCTGAGAACCACGACGCCGCACGCGCCCCCGGGCCGTCGATATCGCCGCCGCGAGAATGTCTCATGGTCCTACTGTCTTGCGATCGTCCAAGAACGTCGCTAACTCGTGGTGCACGTCAACCACTGTCTTAACCATACAGCATTCTTTGTCGAAGCGTTGCTCCAAACACACATCTTTACCCGGCGATCACGCACTACAATTTTGCGGGTACACGTTCCGTTCCCTTAGTGTCTCGTCTAGGATCCGAAGGTGCACGGGGCTCGCCTCTGCATATGGTTCTGTAAGTGGTTCACCATATGCGCTACACTCACTCTTGTTTATACAAGGTGACTCGAGGCCCTCTTTTGTCCTTGCAGGCATGCGGCACCACACATAACGGCTAATTTTAGTTTCTTACGTCGCGCCTTCTCAATCCGAACCTGGTACCCTGCATTCGAGACGGCTTTTGAGGTGTGCCCCTCTTGCTCTGCTTCGAGCAACCATCCTGCTTACTCTATCGCTTCCTGCTTCCCTCGCCCTCCTCCGCTGTTTGAGGTCGTCACTATCGAGGAGGCTATACCTCGCTATGACTAGGACTTCTCAGACTCAATCGGCGCCAGCGTGTTCCGCCGCCGCCTCACCGCGACATGTACCCGCCTGGCCCAAACTCAAGCCGAGGTCATCCCTTGCTCCACAAGCCCGGTCATAAGATTGACAAGGCACGGTACACGATAGAGCAACGTATCGGTACGGGTGTCCTTAGTGTCGTCTACGACGCCATCGTTTGCGTAGGACGACTGTTTGCCATTAAATTACTTCTCCCCGAAGAGCCGCAGCCCACGGGTAAGGCAAGCCCGAAGTTACACAAGCACACACTCCGGGCTTTTACCGCTCCGAGGTGGAGGCACTCATATACAGGACAGCCGCCGATCACCCGTTCGTCGTCAGGACACACGGCACATTCCAGCCGGGGGGCTTTCAAGTTACCACTTCCTTTTGAACTTGTACAGCGGCAGTTCCCTCTTAAGCGTGATCATTCAGCAGAGCTGGTACTGGAACGGCGACGAGGTTATCACTGCTTTTCTGCGGCTCATAATAGATCCTGTTGCACACCGTCACCGTCGTGGTGTTGCGCACCGTGACATCAAGCCAGACAACATTCTCCTGTCTGGTGACAATAGCTCGTACTTCCTAGCAGGTTTTGGCCTCGCGACCACGAACCACGATTGTGATTAATTTGGTGCGGGGAGCAAGCACTACAAGTCACCCGGTGCGTGCTAGCGGGGGTTCCGACGCCTTTCAAGTTCGCTCCCCGTCGCTCCATGCACGCTAGAGTGTACAAATGCCAAGTGGGTAGGCGGGACGCATGATACGCAGGTCTTTGGCGTTTTTATCACCCGGCATTATCCTGATCAACATGATCACCAGAGGTCATCCCCCGAGCTTCGGGCTGAGACCGTTAACATCGGACGCTGGGGTCTTAACTACGCAAAACTTGCGCTTGCCAGTGACGCGGCCCGCGCGAGCCTGCTCAGTCATGAAAAGACACTGAATATGTCATATGCACTTCTGTCCGCCGAGGGCATCTGTCCACGGTATACACATCTAGCCGTGCGTCGCGAGCCTCCTCCATCGGGCGGCAAAACATTTAGTGGCAGCTGCTTTCTGATGTCTGCTAGAGGTGGGTCCCCTTTCAAGCCTAAGTCACAGTAGCAGCGTGCATCTGACGCAAGAGATGTACTTGCCAGCGGTGGGCGTGGTTGTCGAATTTCCAGTTCCGATGTACTCCACGATGCAGAACGGCAGCACCACTGGCAAGCGTAGCCTGCTCCTGCTCCCGCTGGCTGTGCCGACCAAAAATGTGGGGATAATGAGAGTTTCTTGGTCTGTCTGGCCTGCTGTATACTACGCATTCGGACTTCGGAGCACAATGACCGTCTTATTATATCTGCATTTCTGACCTCGCATATTTACGAAACTAAAGGCGACATTATGATGTTTAGTACTTATCATACATAGTTATTGAGATGCAGTGCGGAGCGGATATCAGGACGAATAAAAGCCACAGCGTATGCTTGACAGGAAATTACAGCATCATTTCGGTATACTATCGCTTGCGACACGTTATACGAACACGAGACACTGAGGGAGGGAAACTACACAATTAAGTGACGGCTTCCCCCTTGGACAGTAAATACTATACAGACAAACAAACAAGTGACGGCTAGTGTCAGATATTCAGGATCTGATGCGCAGAGTACGGATAACTAGGAAGACGAATATTGAAATAAGATATAAAGCCCTGCGACTCCACACCAGCCAGTGGAGGTATATGACAATCTGCAACATTGCCCAGACGGTACGGAAAAAGTTGTCGCGGTTACAGCCAGCAAGATGCTGCAGGAAGCACGAGAGATGAAACAATGCAGTAACGTCCTTTTTGCCTGCCTCGAAGGGCACCATCGAAGCAAAGCGAAGATCGTCAATGACGGCATCTCCATTCTTCCTGAGCTTGATATTGGACATTTTCAGAGTGCTGTGGTACACGCCGATGGCCAGCAGATGCAGAGTTCCGCAAACAACACCACGGCAGACCTGGAGTGCATCGAACGGCATGCACCATTCAGCGACATCTTGTAGACTGTATGGGGAAAAGTCTTCGCCCTCCAACACAGTACCAATGGCGAACCCCTCGTAAGGGAGGATGCCGAAGTAGGCGCGCACGTTCTTGTGAGGGTAATGGCGGACGCGACGCTCGTAGATCTCGATCTCATTCGCGTCGAGGGCAGTGAATGAGGGATGATAATTGCACAGCGGACCGTGCTCGTGGCCCCATGAACGAACGTGAGCGCCTTTTGCCATGACGCTGACAAGCGAGTAATGGGGCTGAAGAATCGGGAAAGGGGTGACTCCGAGACATTCGAGCTCGGAGGGGCCAAAGCGGAAGGGGATATGATCGATGAAAGCGATCTTGACGGTCATCTTATACCAACACGGCTCATTCCCCCAAAGAAACATCTCCATCACGTCGTAATCCACTCTCTCCGGCTTAGATGTCGAGCTGAGGCGTTCAGAAGGTGAGTAGTTGTCACGAGATCGGCGATATTGGTCCGAGAGGCCTGGTGGGGTACGCGCGTAGGGAACAAAGTCCATGAACTTCTCGTCCGTACAGCTGGAAAGAACGAGAGCTCCACGCGCCGCGAGCGACACGCTGACTACGCGGGGACTGGGCATGAGATGTGCAGGGACAAGAAGAATAGCACAACACGGCCGAGTGTGACAAAGGCGTTCAAAGAGACGCCCCTACGCATGGACTAGGCTCTTATACGAGGAGGTGGGTTTTTTTTTTCACCGGAAGCCAGTAATATATTCCCCTGTGAGTGGAAGCTAATCGGATGATGGCGATGGTGTATAGCTCCGCGAGACGGTGCTACGTGTGCAAGTACCTAGTCCTTGTCGTCCGGATCACTTGATGGCTTTGTTGTCTGAGCAAGATTGAGTACGAGCGACCAGTTGCTATACCAGGCCCGAGGCCTAGGGCAGGAAACAGCTATGCTGAGATAGAATGAAGAATTTGGCTTGGCGTCCCTGCAGAGATAGCGGGAGTACCAGCACTCTAGGTCCGTAAAACGCATTATATCAACCTTAAGTTCTCATGACAAACTTAACCGATCCCATGGCTGTTGTCTGACGCCCAGGACAGTGTATCGCACACCGTTAGTTTACGTCCGGAGATAAAGGGTCTCTCACCAGATGGGAGTGCTGTCACCGTAATCCGGTTTTCCCTATAAAGCTTGATGGCATGTATCATGAACAGGGAAACCAAGGTGGTCAATATAAAGGAGGATGTGGATCCGTCATAGTGGAGGAAAGCACAAATCATGCGCCACGCCAGCCTAAGCCTAAGGTGACTCGGCCAATCGCGATAGGCGTCCGGCAGTCGCCGAGTCGCTGGCGCACTGCCTTGACGCGTCCAGATTCCTTGCTCAAACGATGTCGCTTTCTTTCCTAGGCGTCTCTCAACTTTACTCCTCAGCAGAGGCTAGATGGAGGTTAGGGCGGCGCTCCACCAGAATATAAATGCGCTACAGTAGCTCTTCGCTGACTAGCCCCGAACCCTCGGACTCAGTCGAAGGCAGGACACCGCGTGCACACTAACGCTGGTTCGCCGTAGCGGTTTCTGGGCGGCGGGCCCTGTTCTTTACCGTCCATCCCCTCATTCGACAACTAATCTCGGGTGTAAGGCGCATACCGTTTACCAGGCCTGGTGCGCGTGTTACCTGCGTGCTAGCCATTATACGGGTCGATGTTGCCCCATATTCCGGCGACCGGGACGCCGCTTATTGCGACTGATCAATCAGAGAGAAGGGAAAGCAGCGAGGCGCTAGCGGCACGAAGAGGGTCACATGGTTCCTTCTTGACCTGCTCCTCCTGTTAAATGAATACTCGGAAGGATAGAAGGACGCCTGATGACACTGGGCTGCGAACGGCCAGGACAAGACGCAAGCTCGATTTAAGCTCGCCGCAAGGCTCACAACCGGACCCCGCTTGCGGACTGGTAACGTCTCGTGCAGAGTCTCGACCGCGAGATGTTGTGTGGCGCCGCCGTAACAGTACTGGTGATGACGCCCTGTCCTCCTTTTCGGCGTGCCTGCGGGAGAACCGTGCGTATACCGATCTACTGGTACCTGCGCCTTCTCCCGTACTCATGGTGCAAGGCACGTTCGTAAGACTGTTGTAGCTAAAGCCTTGGCCACCAACGGCAGAATGGGACTGCATGCGGCCAAGCCGGCTGCCCGCACTTCGGCAAGACAACCGTAATTGACCGCGGCCAGCAGGGCAGACGGCGTCGAGTGGGATTCCATGCGGAAGAGTCGTACCCACAGCCTGGCACCAGTGATGTTCTGAAACTTGAAGAGTCTGCGATCGCCCGCATTTCAGGCGAGTGTTAAAATACTACCACGAGTGCTATTTTCTTCGCCCAGCATCTGCTCGTGGGACAGACATTCCATTCGGTCCCCGTCTGCCACATTCTATCTGGCTGATAGTAGTACACAGTGAGGGCGTTGCGCGATGCGAAGATGTGATATTTGGATTGATGATACGTCTGTCGTAGTGCGCCCTGATGAGGTGGATTGGTAAGGTCGGCGCAAAGCGGCGGTGCGCGCTCCGTTTCACTAGCATCTCAAGAGCGATAGCATGGTAGTAATGAATCGTGATATACAGCATCGGTTTATACGAGGTTAAGATGTGCAGTTAGATACATAGGGCTATATCGAGAGGTACAATGACTGCGGAGACATTCTTGAAGAAAGCAGGCGAAGGGGATAACATGCAGGGAGAGCCCCGACGGAAGGGGCGAAGCAATAGTAAGAGTTCTGCAAGGGTGTGCGTTAGCTAGCAGAGAATGGATGTAGACGCGTTGACCCACTTGATTAAGAGGGCGACGTCGAAAGCTGATAGTTAACGGGAGGAAGCCGAGGTCCATGTGACTGAAGAAACACAGTTTGGGTCGTAACAATCCGTGATCTTGCAGCGCCGTTGTGTACCGTCCGACAACTTTTCCACCCTCCATTTGCAGGAGGAGACGGGTACATTTGAGTCAAATGCTACCGGCGAACTGGACTGGTAGAAGTAGCGCTTGGGAGCGGGGGAACAGGCGCAAAGCATGCTTGGAACGGCTGGGGAAAGGTGAAAGGAAAGATGGCGATGAAATGAGAGGTATGGAGTGCACACGCGACGAAAGGAGGGAAGTGCTTCTGCGGCTAATAACTACTTTAATGAGCGACATATTCCGGGAGAGCAAGATGAAAGAGACTTACAATGAGCCTGAAGGTGAGGGATCGAAGGCCGGCGCAGCCGAGGATGAGCTGGTGAAATATACCCCCTGACTTTGGAATCGATAGAAAAATCCGTCCACGATCGTGCGTGAGTTTGCTGGGAACGGCTCTACGGAAGCGCTTTTTTATGAACCTCCTGGTTTACAACATTGGCACAATTGACGCACGAAAAAGGTAAGAGGGAACGCCACTGGCTATCGGAGTCGCAAGGCGGAAATCTAGAAAACTAGACCCAGATCTCACTGTTGATGGGCGGCGAGAAGACTCGGATGTGCGGCGGGGGAGTGACAGGCAGGGGCTTGACAACGACGAACAGTACGAAGAAGGGCGCGCCCTGCCGGTGGTACTAGATCTGAGCGCGTCCTTTTGAGGGCTTCGGCACAGACGGGGCGGAGGCTGTGGCGCAGTCATCCGCCCGAGGCACACGCTGATGACAAAAATCACAACAGTTGCGTATTTTCCCGGCGTCGTTGTGTATTTGGGTTGAACGTCGGTAGGATGTCCGATAGGCATGAGCTCGTGAGCCTACAGGCTGCTAAAGAGCATCGAAAGAATGCTCTGAGCATTCTGCAAGCACCGACTGTGTAGACTGCAGAACATATCATTCCGCTGCACAGCGCTTATTTCCCATGGGTGCATCCGAGAGTATAGAATAATGAAAGGTTCGCCCGTAAAACAGGGGTAGCAGGCCTACAGATCCGGAGGAAAGTAGTGGAGGGACGTCGGGTCCGGCGTCGATGGGCGATAGTTTCAAAATGCACAGCAAAGGACGGCTTGTCGGGATGTACAGTGCGGCATCTGCATCAGTTGCAGAAGCAGATCCTGTAGAAGCGTCGTGTTGCATCATCCACTGGGAGCAAGAGTCAGGCGGAGAATAGAGGATGCGAAGGGCTCAAATTAACTCAAACGTGAAGCTCCCATCTCCCGGAGTCCCAGCCGCGACCTCGTGATTGTGGTTAGTAAGATTGTTTAGGGTTGGACGAATTTAGACGGACTCGGACTTGGAGCTTCAAGCTTTACGTCTTCTTTCTTTCAAGATCGCAGCGACGAGCATGACAGAACCCATACCCATTCACATATCTAACCATCGCGCCTTCGTCTTTGACGTTGATCGTACGTGTGGGTCTTTTATAACCAATTCTGACTGGCAGACCGCGGAAAGAGATTAGATGTTGCGAAGTTGCGCACGGCCCATCGTATCACTGGTGTCCTCGGCGGCACACTACCTCACCTCTCCCAACAAAATATCTTCTTGGGTCTTCCGTTAATCCTGCTACCAGAAGAGGTTTTTTTGCTCGTGTCCAAAGGTGTGCATCTTTCGTAGCGTGATCGGCTGATCGAGACGCTCCGAGCAGGGTTTGCTATTCTCGTTAGCGATCCTGGTTCCTATCGAACTCCTTCACTACAGGAGCTTGCCGAGTGGGATGACATGCGGATAGCAGACATTTTACGGCAGCTCTCTCGCTCTCAAGCGCAAGAAGACAGCAAGCGGAAATTTGCACAGAGCGAAGAGGCACTACGAAAGCGACAAGAGCGAGAAGAGCGTCGGAGGCGTGATGCCTTGGCACGCCAGACGGGTGCATCTAGAGACTCAACGACCGTTTCTAGTGCTGGGCCATTCACGCTGGAGGCCACTGTTTCCAATGTCGCTCCTGTCCCAACTCCTACCGCGGCGACTTCTACTTCTACGGCCTCGGTCCTGGCATCGAACGTCTTCACGGTATCTGTTCCCATGTCATCGAACAGTCTCTCGTGGCATGAACCCGAGCGACACTCTTTCTCTACGCTCGACGGCGCACGAATTGCGGGTATTTGGACGTATCCTTCCACAGATGCCGAGCGTGCCAAGTGCGAAGTGTTCCGAGATCTTTGGGAGAAAGGCTATTATATGGGTGGTGGAAGCAAGTTCGGCGGTGACTGGTTGGTGTACCCTGGTGCATTCCCTTTTCATGCATCCGTGAAATTACTGAAGCTCTATGTCAGGCGATCCTTTGCGCTATCATTCACATTTCGTCGCTACTGTCCACAGCTCACCTGATGCGCTTCTGCGTCCTATGGAGATTGTTGCGCATGGGCGACTTGGCACCGCAACAAAGAAGGCACACCTGCTGTGCTGTTGGGATCCAGCAGCGCGCAAGGTTTCATACCTTAGCGTTGAGTGGGCTGGGTTCGGCTAGCTTCTCTCTTCTTGCCTGTGCGCAGTTTACGACCCATGATAACGCTGTAATACATCGATCGCGAGTTCTACAAAAGCAAACATGCTTGAAGCGCAAAGACGTGTTAATCGATTTTCTTCCGGCCTCCATTTTGCCTCAACCGTGGACCCATGCTAATACCTGTCGACTTCCTACCATCGTCTCCACCACGCCTTCCCTCTTCTGCCCCACCCCCACTTCCCCAACCGCGCCTGGACCTGTTCGCGGACCCCCGCTCAATCCTGCTCAGGCAGGAGTTTGCCGCGCGGAGCACCGCATCGTCAATCGCGATGACTGGAGCGAAGACTGGCACGCGGATCGGCACGTATGGCGACGGGTGCGTGATGCTTGGCGCATCTGACGGATTGTACGGATCGTCCGGCGCAGGTCGCGCATGTGTGGCCATGATAATGTACTGTCCATGAACCATAGCCTTAGTAAGCCACCAGTGCTCGGTATGATCGCAAGATGCTCCGGGATCGGATGAATGTAGATGGGGTGGCTCACAGAAGGGAACAGCAGTGCGAAGAACGCGGCGTTTGCGAGCGCGCTGCCCCACATGCAGAACGCGGCTACAGGAATGCCTGCACAGACAAATCTTTTGTCAGAACTAAAATTCTACTAGATATTGGAGGCCCACCAAATGCTAGGTAGTACGCCCAGTGCTCTTCGAGGTGGCGAACACGCTTAGAAAGGGACAGCCCACGTGCTATCCAGACGAACCTGCGTGTTCCCATTCAGCGAGTCGAGACGGTGAAGATGGTGTGTCCAACGTACTCGAAACAGTAGAACCTAATGAGTCCCTGTTCAGATGCCAATCTGTGCACATGCGCGGGAGGCAAACGAACTCACGCGTCAACCCACGCAAAGTAGACGAACTCCGCGGGGCGGCCCGCGAGCGGGATGAAGCCCAGCGCATAGCTGAGGGCGACGCTCGTAATGATCATGGCGCCTCTGTACGCGGATGTCGCGAGGGCGTGGAGGAATGCGATGTACGTGTTGGTCGAGACGGATGGGGGCGCGACATATGACGACAAGCCGTAACGCAACGTATAGACGCGCTTGGCGACGAGGGTACACCATGCGCCCTGCGCGTGTGTGCGGGTTAACACTCGCCTAGGCTGCGTGTTGGGCGCATGTTCTACACCAAGAAACGTACGTTAAGATAGAGGGAAACCCCAACAACGGGGGTGATCCAGAGGATCTGGTAGAAGAGTCCGAGGTTACGGTGCAGCCAGTTTTCAGGCCGACCGCGTGCGAGTGGGTGGAGGAGGAAGTCGAGAACAGAGACAGAGAGCAGTGAGATTGAGTTGAGTAAGAGCGACTTGAAGATGTTCGAGCGCACTTCCGCATCGCTAATGGGGATGACCGGAGTTGTTCATTGAACGGTCATAATCGAAAGCGGCGAGACACACCTCGCAACAAGCCGCACGACGAGGTCCCATCGGTTGGCATCAATGAATCCCTTCAGCGCCCATCTGGCCTGTAACCACAGCGACTCCGTGAACGGTAGAAATGTCGGGTAAGACGCGCGCGCGGACGCATATGGCCGCTGGTCGAAAGGATGTACGCCCCGGTACGCATGCGCCGTCGGCTGTTGCTGGTTCACCGGCGGGACAGGTGCCGGAATCGGGCTGCCACTCGTACTGCTGTACGCACCGGGGTCGGGCTGTAAATCAAACCGAGTACGGCCCTTTGCGCTTGACTGCGCCCAGCGCTCGACATGCGCTGACTTCGATTTCGGACTAGTGGTGCGTACACTGCGAGACGACATTCCGTCTCACCTTGAAGGCCAGCACATCCCGTGGATAACGACGCGCCGCTTCCCGTTTCGGCGACTTGACTTCCACACGGTCACGACTCAGGCTTCCACGTGCATACGAAATAGGGGTCGCAGACACAAATGGGTTAAATTATAGACATAAGACAAACGGGCGCATTTGCGCCAACCTATGCAATGGACCTTGCATAAAGCCGAAAATACACGAGACGTAGAGAGAAAGAGGTACGGGAGGATGGAGGGTACTGTAACGGGATGGGGTGAAGTGTAGGAATGAGCTTGTTCGTACAGAAAGACGACAAGGTTGGCGTCGGGAGAGCGTATCGCGAGTATGTGTAGCAGGGGAACAACAAGACACGACAGCGATGTGAATGTGACAGTGTTTATGCTTTGCGACCAGACTAAAAACCCATCGTCAGCTACTGCAGTCGGGTATATAAGCGAGCCACAAACCTTGCGAGAGCCGCTGGAGGTGGCCTTGGCTTTCGCGGGAGCCTTCTTAGCAGCAGCAGTCTTCGCTTTGGTTGCGGCAGTGGCGCCCGTCATCTCCTGCGACACCACGATTAAAACACGCGCAACACAGCAGGGAGATGTGCCACTAACCTTCTTCGCAGCCCCACGACGCGAGGCTGTAGCGGCCTTCTTCTCCGTAGTGGGAGCTTTCTTGCGGCCCGCGTAAGTCTTCTTTGCAGGCGGTGCAGTCTTCTTCGCCGCCACTGCAGGCTCCTTGGGAGCAGCCATCTCTTTCTTGGGAACACTAGCCTTCTTTGTTGTCGTTGCCTTCGGGGTGGCTACAGGCTTCTTTGCTGTCTTCGACGCAGGTTTCTTTGCCGCAGGCTTAGCCTTTGCTGTATCAGCTTTCATCTTGGGCTTAATGGCGGCGCCTTTAGCAGGAGCCTTAACAGACTTTGCGGCGGGCTTGTTCTATACATTCGGTATTTAGTGTGAAAACACAATAAAGAAAGAAACGAAGAAAAGCCAGCGTCTCCTTACCTCCTTCGCATCCGAGGCGTCTGAAGTCTTCGCGTTCTTGGGAGCAAGACGGACGCGACCAGAGGGCCCTAAATTAATCGGCATGCGAGAACGCGCAGGGCATGGGCAGATTGGCCAGCTTACCTTTGGGAAGGACAAAGATTCCCTTGCCCTCGCCGTTGGCAATGGCCTTGCTGAGCTGCGTAATCTGCGAAGCCTTAATCTCCAGGCCGTATTTCTCTTCGACAAATCTTTGTGCAAGCCCTTAGATCCGTACAGAGAATATGCCGACAGGTGACATTGCTTACTTCTTTATCTGAGGGCGTGAGACACCATGACGCGCGTCGTCCGGGTTCGCAGCGATGCACTCCTTTAGAAGAAGAGCCGTCAGAATATCGGTTACCAGACGATGCGGGGGATAGACGCGCAACAGGCGGGAACAGAAAGTGCAGGGAACGCATAGAAGGGAGCGGAAGCAAGACTGGCCTCCCCGCGGCGTTAGCCGACGTCGGGGCCACCCCTTTTGGGAAAGAGCGAGCGATATCGACGAGGACGTCGTTAAACGGAAGAAGAGGTGTCGCCAAGATAAAAAAGGGCCAGAGCAGCCGGAAAACGCATGCTAACCTTGATCATATCTGTCCACGGAGGGTGAGCGGGCACGGACTTGGCGGGGGCAGCTGCCTTCTTGGTCTTGGGAGCCGTGGCTTTCTTGCTGGAGGCGGACATGTTTGCTGATGTTTCTTAGAGGTGTACTAGAGATGCTGAAGCCAATAGAAGAGCCGGAAGGCAAGGGATAAGACGAATGGAACGGGCGACAGGGCCGGAACGGGAGGGGGTGGTGGGGGGAGAAAGCAAGAAGTGATGGTTCAGAGTCCGACGACTCCTACCGTCACTCAACGAACCCTATACGCACACCGGTCACGTGGCCGAATGGGGATCTCTGTGTACCGAGTTAAGGAACGTAGTGATGCGGTTAGTGCGAGGGGAAGGGTGGACTGGGGAGAGTGTGTGGAATCTCTACGAGTATCCCAGAGGAGTCGCAAGACGCGAAAGACGCGTCGAGACCGTCTGCTCGTCGTCGTCGTCTTCGCACCGGTGCTTGAGCACGATCGCACAGAGAAATAGCAAAAAGTATTCGCGATGTACGTGGAGTACCCTATCTGTTCGCTCTGTGATATATTTTCACAAGAAATGGGGGGGAGACGAGGTTTAGAACACGACTGGGAGGAGGGGGTAGCAGGAGATGCAGACAGTGACGCGAGGCGCGTGCCGCGGCCCGACGCCCCTGTTTGCTTCCCCGATCTGATCTCGGATCGCGAGCCAATGGACGTCGTGTGATCGCGTGGCTCGAGTCGTACCTCATCCATGCCTTCCTCCGACGCAGCCGCGCGTGTTTCCCGCGTTTCCGACGCTCTGCTGACCATCATCATGAGCCTCGAGGCTGCCGCACGCATCGCCTACCGCGACCTTTGGCGCGCTTCTCGTGTCACTTTCTCCGGTATGCACTCGACCTCGTTGTCCATATGTGCCGCCGTCTGAACTTGCTGGCCAGGTGACCCACCTGTTCTCATTGGTACCTCCAGCCTGTCCGCCTTCGCTTGTCTTCAACTGACCATATCCTGCGTTTCACCATAGCTTTTCGCGAGAAGATGCGAATTGATGCAGCATCTTGGAAGGCAGAAACGGATGAAGCCATGCTACAGCAGTCCCTGAAGGGCGCTCACGACGTGGCAACATTCCTGCGGAGAAACGTCGCACAGATTCAGAAAATCCCCGCAAAGGACGAGGAGGGTAATGATCTCTATCGTGAGCTGCTCTTGTCTTATGGTGCAAATACTGATATCTGACGGCGTGTATGAAGGCGTCCGCCTAACCGAGTTTCACGAACGCGGCGACAACAACGCCAACCGGTTCGCTAAGGCTGAGGTCCCAGAACCGTCCAGCCGCCGACAACGCAAGCCAGAAAGACAGCAGTGCTGCCAATCTCAGGAAGCATTGTCGTAAGCACGCAGCATCACGTCTGCTCTTTTCGTACCGCCAACGCTTATTCTGATGCAGATGACCTATCAGCGACTCGAGCACTTCCGTGCCTCCGCGCAACTACTCGCAGCGGAAGCACGCGCATAGGGAAAGGGTCGTTCCTGAATTGAAGGAGGAGCACTTAGAAGAGAAGTTCGTTCGTGGTATGTGGCTCCGATATACGTCGTGTATCGCTTTACAATGATGAGGACAGGCGGCGGCCCCGGTGGCCAGTCTATTAATAAAACGCGAAATAATGTCCAACTCCTACACAAGCCCACCGGTATCCGTGTGGCTTGTCAAGAAACACGCTCGTTAGAACAGAACCGCAAGATTGCTCGTCGCATCCTTCTAGACAAAGTACGTTGCCATTACCTCTTCACGTGTGATCTTACAGATGTTGCTCCAGCTTGATCAACTAACTAATCCCGGACTATCGAAGAGCGAGATGAGGAAGGCGAAACACCTAGAACGTGAACGGCAGAGAAGGAAGAAGGCTAAGAAAAAGAAGGCGCGTCTGGGTGCCGAGAAAGCTGGCGATGCCGACAACGATGACGACTAGCCCTGCCCACTCCTAGCTCTTTTTTTCGCCCTACCCCTGAATACATAATCTGCTACGACGTCAGATGCTGCTCCGCTGCACCAACCTCTGGCAGCCTAGCCCTGAGAGTGACAAACATTCTGGAACGCTTCTCGCTCGGAGGCAAAAGATGTCTATCCCCGCTATCGCAGAATGGATCCGTACGGCTTGCGAGACCCCTGCGTACTATCCCATGCATTATATACGAATGACGCGCTAAGTCTTGCCCGCATGGTAGGAGAACAAAGCTACTGAGCGGTCTACTGCATCAAAACGTGGTACTAAAAATGCGACACCGCGACGTGCGGCGGTTCTGGAGTAAACAGACTGTACTACTTTGAAGCGGGTTCGGTCGTTGCAGCTCCCTCCGAACACTCGCCGATCGTTTTGAAAGCAAAAGCAATGGAGGTCTTCTCGATCTTGCGCTTGTGCTCAAATCGCCGTTCCGGTGTCGATGACCAGTATGATTCTCCAAGCGATACCAGTTCGGTGAACTTTAGCGCTGTGCTAGAGCTGCATTCCTCAGTCATTGTGCCGTCGTTAGAAGGTGGAGGTGCTGTGAAGCTTTCGACCTGCGGAGCACTGCCCTTGTCGGTTTCGATAGAGTCTACCTGGCGCGATTTCGTATCACTACTGGATCCCTTCGAGTCACCGTGGGAGCCTAGGGAAAGTACAGACACTGACGTCATATCCTTCTCCGCGCTCGCCGAGGTGGACTCGTCCGCCGCCGTGGCAGGTGACGAGTTCATCTGCTCCTGGGCTTCCTCATGTTCCTGCTTCGCGCTTGGTTTCCCTAGCTCAATCCCGTCTTTCCCCTCGGATACCACTTCCTTCACACTGTCATGTCCGAGCGACGATGCTGAGGCGGCGTTCTTCTCGCCTTCATCTGGGTCTTCGGCGTTCGCCGTCTCTCCGGACGATGGATTCAAAGGAAGCGAAGATGGTGGCACGTCCGGGTCGGGGGTCGAGGAAAGCGGAGGCGGCACAAATGAATCGGCGGTTGGAGGGGTGCCGGACTCGGAAGAGCTCCCCTGCATAGACGGCGGCTCGTTTGATGGGGCGTTCGTGCCGCTCTCACTCCTTCCGTCAGGTGGGAAGCTCGGCGAGTCCTCGACGCCTTCAGATGGAAGGCTACTACCTCTCTCGCCCTCCGGGCTGAGTGTATTACCACCGGTAGACGCGTCTTCTCTAGCCCGGTTCGTCGTCGGCATCGTTGCGCAGTGCCCTTCGACGTCGTCAGTGCCCTCCGTCACGAAGCGCGCAAGGAGTGCCGAGAGCAAAGTCCTGTCTTGAGTGCACCTGGTATCATCGAACGGCCCAGAACGGAGGGCCTCGCGCGCCATAGCAACGAAAGCTGTGTCGCTATGTGTCATGCGTGCCACCTCAGCGGTGTTGAGAGACTTCTCTCGGAGAACAAGCTCAAACAGAGCCGGCTCGACCCAGTGAGCGACATCGTAGGACCGTGCGAGCGCGAGGCGATCGAGAGGAGAGGAGAGCATGGGCTCGAGACGGCGGATGGCAAGAGCACGGATTGAGCGAAAAGACCAGCGCGTGGAGAGCTTGAGGACATTCGACCAGTCAGCTTGTGATCTGATATCCTCTTCGTCGAAAGAACTGATACCGGGATGAGTCCCCTATTCGGCTCGGCTGACGGTCTAGGGCACACCTTGGATAAAGGATGGAAACGAGAGGGTCAAGTTCCTCTGGTGTCACGTCTTCGAGCACTACCGCTCCTAGAGCTACCTCTGGAGCCCGCGGGGGACTGTACGCAATGCGTCTCAGAGCATGATTGACGTATACGCTTTCGCCATGCGGTGTCGTGTGAAGCTCCCAACCTTGCGGCACAGCTGGATGATTCTTCTCAAGCAGCTGGCAGAAGGAAGCAGAGTGGTGGGAAATAATAGAGCGGTGGAGATTGTATAACGTATTATGAGCCTGGTCGGACGAACTCGGTCAATACCAACGAAGACAGTGGATGTGCATGTGTGGCATACCAATAACTTGGCATTACCATCTCCGAAGTAAAATAGCTGATGGGTTCTGAGATCTGTATCAGAACACCTTGCTGGCATAGTCTGCTTTGTCTCGGGTGTATTCCCCAACACTTGTGTGCTCATTACTCGGACGTGTGCTGGCTATGTCGCTCGCAAACAATCTGTGGAAAAAGGACCAGCCTGAGGACGACAGGCAATGCAGTGATGCAGGCATGAACTTGGAAAGGTGTTGAGAAGTGCAGACAGAGGCGCACCTAGAGATTTTCGTAACAAAGGACACGCTGCCCAATCAACATCAACGTTAACGTTGAGTGACAAAGCGCTAAAGCTTGAAAGCGCCGAAATAAGCGCCTTCGAGTCCGACGCGTCGACGCGTCGTGTGAGTGATCACGTGGCCGCCTTACGGCCACAAGACCGCGATGTTCTACATCCGCAGCTGGCAACTGCGACCCCAGTCGGCTTGGCACGAGATTACTCAGTCGGGATGTCAGGAGGCTTCTTCAACAGAAATTACTTGCGAACGTGAAGCCGCGTGTACTATGTAATCGACGGATGCCACCGCTCGAGCGGTATCACATTGTCCTGTGTTTGGCCTTTTATGCACTTTGTTCTACCACCGAAAACACCATAGCACTCGTGTTTTCCCGCCCGGACGTTTCTGCTAGAATTCCCGCAGAGCTTAATTTCTACGCTTATCAAATAAATCTTAGGCACATCATCGCACACATATATCCTCATTGAGAGCTCCGCCAGCCGACGTCGCACAAGGCATTATTATTACAACACCCTGGCGCAAGCCGGAGGCAAACGATTGCGCAAAATCGTATCGATATGCCCCTGATGAATGGGTATCTCGTACGTATGCCCCAGTCGAAGCATGACAAAGAGGAAGGGTACACGTTCATATCGTATGCAGTACGACGTGGAAGTAACGCCGGTTTTAGCTTGAGGATTCCCGCCTCCGCCTCGCGGTAAAGATCTGGTGAAGAGATACTTTACGCAGCCGCCGGGCAGCACGCGGAGACGCACAGCGACGAAAGCCCAAGGGCCGGCCGGTGGGTGCACAGACCGACACGCGGACGAAGGGCTGACTGCGTGGCGATAGATGGTGCGACTCTCGGCCTTGGCAACGTCTTGTGTGGGCGATAGATTGACTAGATCGTCTTCTATGAAATACCAGAGTCGGAAGAGCAATCTGGCGAGGCAGACAACGCCGTGGGCATTGACCATGACGTCGGCTCGGCCATAGTTCGCCTTTGACTTGCGCACTGTCCTGCGCCTGCCAGGGCATGAGAGCCGACGAAGGACTCGTGGTACTAAATTTGGACCATCTTACCATCGTTGACACGGACAGCTGGAGGGTCAGAGCCCGCCCCAAGCGACTGCGACCCAACTATGAGGACATCGTTCGTAGTCGCGCCAAACGTGTCAAAAATGGACCATCAGAGTTTTATCAGGACACCCGTTCAAGATGCTGGGCCGTAAGATCCTGCATCGGATACTGTAGCGATTTTGTGGCCAGGCGAGGGCCACTCTCTGTTCTCTTGGTCGTAAAGCGAGCCAATGGCAAGTATATGGAGGATGCAAACTGTTGATGTATATAATGAACGCATGGCAGTCAGCGGGGACTGACAGAGATAGCTGGTGTATATAGATTCTAGAGCGCCAGCTACGACAGGCCACATGGAGATACCGCCTAGCGAAGCGGCAGAGGCCGGTGCCTAGCAGACACGCGCATCGTCCTGTAGGCAGCAGGTGTTCCAGAAGACAGGAGTATGCGGCAAGGATGGGGAGCATCGAGCTCGAAGAAGCTTAATGGCTTGACTAGAATGACGGCCGGCCAACCGTCCGACGAGCGCCTGAACAAGAACGCCCAGGGGCTTGGTCTTGCTTCTACAAAGTCTGACAGTCGGGCGTCCCAAGAGGCTAATACAAGCTTCAACGAGCAGATGGAGTCAGCACGAGGACGGACCTGACCTCGGCAGGAGTGATAAATGCAAGAGGCTAATCAAGATCAAGGCATGAAGCACGGTAGGTCTTCGCGGGCTTCCAAGATAGACGGTCTAAGCGTAGGATCGATGAACGGGAGGAAGGAGGCATGAGAGGAACGAAGGCCGATGGGGCCCCATGGTGGCGGTCGGCTAGAGGGAACGGAGACTGCCGGCGCGGCGGGGATGTGACGATCGGCTTGGGAGAACAGCGGCACTGTTCTCTCGGCTTGACAGCAACGTCCGGCTGAAGCCTCGTCGGACACTCATTCCTCCTCCGATCCGGACGACACATCTCCCGATTTTGCCTTATAATACTCTCCATCCCATCGAGACGCCATGTCGGCCGGCAACCAGAATATGTCCACCGTTCTTAAGCGGTACGTCTCCCTGCGTACCTCCAGTTACCACTCGCATCTCATCATTCTCTCTTTCACTTTCGTCTCAGGCTTGAAGCTATCGCCGCACGTCTAGAGGATGTCGCGGACATGCAAAGCACCGCGATGGGCTTGTCGTCGCCGCGCTCCGGCCCGTCGGAGCCCCCTATGCCTCAACCCATTTCTCTGCCCACGGAGGACTCACCCAGCGTTAAGGCATTCAGTCTTGACATCTATACCCGCAAGGTCAAGCCCTTTATCACCCTGACAGAATCGTTTGCCATCCCTCCTGTCACTGAACAGGTGCGCAGCCACGCCCGAAACCCCTCGATCCTAGTAACCATCCGCACACGTCGCATAGGCGAAACTCGTCGAGAAACTCTATGCAAGCGTCCTTAACCTCATCCGTACTGCTACGATCTGTCGCAAGCCAGATCAAAACGCTTTTGCTACTCTCCTGACCGACCTCCAGAAGGACGTCGACGCGATCACGAACATCAAGGAGACGAATCGCAAGGAGCGTGATTGGTTTAATCACCTTAGCATGGTTGCAGATGGTGCTCCGGCAGTTGGATGGGTAACGCTAGTAAGTGTCTGTCGATACGGACGCGTGCTGTCATCTCGGGATGGCTTGCGGTCATGCGGTGTCTTCCAAGGCCTATACCACGCCCGTGGCGAAACTTATCCGCTCAACTCGCATTGCAGGAAAACAAGCCCGGTCCGTACGTCGCAGAAGTCCGCGATGCAAGTCAATTCTACGGCAACCGCGTCATCAAGGATTGGAAGGAGAAGTGCGTGACCTCTTCTCTACCGCCCTCAGAGACTGAACGACTTGTCCGCAGGGATCAGAAGCATATTGACTGGGTACGCTGCTACATAGATCTCCTCGAAGGGATGCGCAAGTACGTAATGGAGCACCATGCGACAGGGCTTGTATGGAATTCCCAGGTAAGGTCGTCGCCTGCCTCTTGGACATGGCCTGACGGACATAAACTATACAGGGCATGTCAATAGATGAATACAAAAGCGCCCTCGCTCAGAAAGCCGGTCCCCCGCCGCCACCGGCCCCTGCACCGCCGCCTCCTGCACCGCCGCCCCCTCCGCCCGCCGCTGCCCCTGCACCTGCTGCTGGCGGCGGAGGCCTCGGCGCAGTGTTCGCCGACCTCAACCGCGGTTCAGATGTCACCAAGGGTCTTCGCAAGGTTGATAAGAGCGAGATGACACACAAAAATCCGGCGCTGCGCGCAGGAAACACGGTGCCTGCTTCCTCTAGTCCGGCGGCGGCTACGGCCACAGGGAAGCGTCCTACAAAGCCGACGAAACCTAGTTCGCTACAGGCAAAGAAGCCTGCCAAGTTTGCCTTGGAAGGCAACAAGTGGATCATTGTGCGTGCCGTCGTGCCTCCGATAGCGTGGTCACGATGCTTAGACTCACATAGGAAAATCAAGAAGGCGAGACGCTTACCGTGGAAGACGTGGAGAGGAACCATGTAGTAAACTTATACAGCTGTAAGAAGACGACAGTCGTGGTCAAGGGCAAGATCAACGCAGTCACCATGGGTTGGTATTTTCATTGAGCGATCTGCTTAGAGAGCTCAAGTTAATGAGCGCCTATTACGATAGTCAATTGCCAGGGCAGTTCTCTCCTCGTTGACTCGGTCATTTCCTCGGTGTCCATCACCAACTCGCCCTCTTTCGCTGTTCAGATTACCGGAACCGTGCCCACCATCCAAGTCGATACGACGGACTCGGGCATGATCTACCTCTCGAAGGACTGTCTGGATGCAGATATCACGACTGCCAAGTGCTCCGCCATCAACGTCAGCGTACCGGTTCCCGGCGAGGAGGACGGAATCTTCAGCGAGCATCCTGTACCGGAGATGCTGATGACTAAGTTCAAAGATGGCAAGCTGGTTACGACCGTGGTAGAGCATGTAGGCTAGGCATATTTCCGATGATGGGACATCTCCCTGTATGTAACAACTCACGACGGGATCATTCGTTTCCGGAATCTCAGAGCTGCATTTGCAGGTGTATAAACAAACGCATTGCGTTGTGCGAAGGAGGTAGCCATAGCCGTCCGTCCAGAACACGTCTAAGCATTCAAGTGACCGATCCTCCTCCAATACTCTAAATACCTCATCGCGTCCTGCTCGCCAAGCGGGGTCATGTGCGCCAGTGTGCTTGATGTTTTCATAGAACGGTCAAGAGCCATGACCGCGTCCTCGCCGAAGTGGGCTTTCTTGAAGAAATCCGTCAGCGCAAATGCCGACACATGCTCCTCCCTCGTATTCGCCTCTGCGGCGGCGGACACGCGCGCAACCCATTCATCGTACGGAATGAGAGGTAGGCCCAGTCCCCGGGCAAAGGCACCGAAAATAGTGTCCCAGGTCGCGGGCTTTGGCGCGTTGAGATGCAGGACAGGCTCGTTAGATCGCGCCATCTCGATGAGCGCCGCGGCCACGATATCGACAGGGACCCAGGAGACCGCCTACAATGCATCAGGCCGCATCATCGGATGAGTCAAGGAACATGGCCTACCTCTGAGCCGCGCGACGGTAACGCACCGACGAGCTGGCTGGCTTTCGCGATGGCGCCGACCCACTCTTGCTTGTTCCAGCCGCCGATGCGCGTGTCGCCTGAGACCTGCCCAACGCGCACGACGCCACTACGCAGGCCCACCTGCTCACGAGCGTTGAGAAGGATTGTCTCCGAGACCCATTTGCTCTCGCCGTAACCCATGCCCGCTGAGATACGCGGGTCCTTAATCGGCTGCTCGAGTGCCGGAGCATCCGTAGGGTGGCCTGTTATGAAAGGACCGCTTCAGGAATATGCGAAGCGTAGAAGAACTCAAAGGCGCACGGAAGAGAACGGAGACAGAGCTAACGAAAAGCACCCGTGCACCGCTGGGGACTGGAGCGTTGGCGGCGAGGTCGATGATACGGCGCACGCCGGCGATAAGGGGCTCAAATCCTGAAAGGTTGACGTTGAAGTCGACTCGCCATGCTTCCAGTCAGACGGGATCAGCTGGGAGAAAAATTCCGGACAAAATGTGCAAGTACCGTTGTGGATGATTGTCGTCACCGAGCTCTCGATCCCCGCGTATGTCGCCGGATCAAGCCCGAGCCTCTCTTTGGCATAGTCAGATGCCAGAATAGTGACCTTCCCGCTGCCAAGGAGCTCTGGATCCATGCCCCATTTCTCAAAGGCCACCTTCTGCCGAGCCAAGAGCGCGGCTGCTGGATCCGTGTCGCGCGCGGAGCCACGGTTGAGAGCATAGACATGGCCCACTGCGGAATCGCGTATGAGCCGTTCGAGTAGATGACAACCAAGGCGGCCGGTTGTTCCGGAGACGACGACCGTCTCCTTGTCGGGAGCAGGGCCACTCGAGGGCCGCAGCGGGGAGAAATTGGCACTGTATCTGACTACCATGGACTGCATCGCAGTTAACCTGCGCGCGATGACCTCTTCCTCGTCGTGCTCGAGGTCGCGGCCTGTTGCGACGCTGTGAATATAGTCGCTGAGGGCGCGAATGGACGGGTATTGGTAGACGAAGGTCTGCGGGATCTGGGCCAGCGAAACAGTCGCGGACGCCCCGCGCAGCGCACGAAGGACATTTTTACGGATCCAAACTGCGCTCAGGCTGTTGCGGGAATGATTGGCAGCTGAAACTACAAAGGATCGAATTCGTCCTTACCTGTCAAACCCGTGCTGGAAAAGGTCTTCTGTTTCCCCCAGTGGCTGACCGATGATTGCGCGTACCAGTGCGTGCACGTACTCAAGACTGGCCTCTAGTGTCCAGTCGGTAGGCGGATGAGGGGCATCTTCGGCTGCCTCCCCAGCCGCCTTGTAGAGCTCCTCGATCTCGTGCTCGTACTTAGCGAGGCACACATTTCGACGCGCCGAGCCTTTCGCAGTGAGTTCGAGAGGCTTCGTTGGGTCGGCAACAATGATCATCTGCACAAATGATAATCAACGAGACTGAAACGGTCCTAAATGAGTAAAATAAAACGTACTTCTTTGAGAAGGCGCGAGTGAGATGGCGCGTACGCGTTCATCTTCTGGACAGTTGGCCAGATGACCTCACGGAACCGAGCAAGCTTCTCATGATCCCTGGGGTCAAACGGGTACGTAGGCTGAATTAGCACGCCGTTATTGAACCGGCCGCGACCGAAAAAGAGGGAAATGGAGATGTGAGAATCCTGGTTCAGGATGCGCTCTATAAACGAAAGCGTCAGCGACACGGCCGCCTGAGCTGTAGTCGCACTGACCAAGTGGGACGGGGTTCGTCTTCTCGCCTGTGGAGAGCATGATTTGCTCATCTATGCGCCCGTACACCTTGTAGAAGCCCTTCATGGTTGGGTGTGGCTGGATAAGATCACCCGTCGCAAAACCAGGTTTTCCGTCTACTTGCGTGTTGATGGTGCAGGGCGCGAAGTATTCGGTTGCAATGACTACAGGCTCAAGCATGCCCTCGTTTTCGGGATGTGGAACGAGCTCAATAGAGACTTGTTCCGGAGAAGCCATAGGGAACCATACCCAATCCTTTGCATCCCGCGAACTTTCGTTGATTGACAATTTCGTAATTGAACCGGTTTCTGTCCTGCGAGGATAGAGAATAAGTTAATTTCGTTAACTAAATGATGCGTACCACACTTACAGCCCATAGAATGATTCGATGAAGATGCCTTGATCGGCAAGGAGGTCACCAGCCTGTCTGTTCAGGGGTCCGCCGCCAAAACACTGCAGTCGGTTAGTGTTGTTCGGAGGGTCTTCGGGAACTGACATACGATGCGCTTGATCTGGGACTTCAGCGTCTTGACGGATGCCGGATCATGGGACCACTCCTGCGCTGTTGGTCAAGACGAAGTAACTTGCGAACATGGAAGTGCCGACCTCTACCAATGCGGGAACCGTCATTATCCACTCACTTTGAGATCGGATAAGGCCTTCTAACAAAGAGGCTGCGTTTGGCACGACTGGCGGGGATTGTGGTTTGAATGTAGCTAACTCAAGCCCGTTGAACAACTTGAAGGACAGGTTAGCTATGCCCGGATAGATTATATCGGCGCGGAGTACACTTACAGCCCAGCTCAGCGTGGAAACACCGATCGCATCTGTACCAACAAATTACGGACGATCCCGAGAGCGGCATAAAACGTACGCACGAAACATAGGCAGCGAGTGAATCCCCAGACGAATCCCGCAGACATCGACCTCACCAAAGTCTGCATATAAATCCGTCATGCACGATATCACGCGCGCTTGTACAACGACTGCACTTACATAGGTTGGCGCCGAATCCCTGGAGAACTTTGTGAGATATACGGATTGGCTTCGGGAACGAGCTTGTCCCAGAGCTATGGAGAATCAGGCACGTATCATTGTGCGTCGATTCCCATAGGCGAATTTCCGTTTCCTCAGGAACAGCATCATTATTGTAAAGGCCGTTGAACTGTGGCATAGCAATAATCTGCGCAGCGAAGCCATCCTTCGCGAGCAGCTCGGTAGCCTCTTTGAAGATAGACTGCATCGAGAGATCGTCGCTCACGAACACTTGATGGGTATTAGTGGATCGCACAAGATGGGCAACTGCAATTGCTGAATTGCGTGTTGATATGGGGAAGGGTATAGCACCGGCCTGTGAACGTGTCAAGTAGTCTGCCGTCACGATAGCAAGGCCACTCGCCTGCATTATGCCGAGAGAGAGCGTAGAATAGGTGATAGAATCTGAGGCCCGTGTTAGTTTCTTTTAGCGGGAAAATGGCATGGGGGTCTGACCGGATACGGACAAAATGCCGATAACAGGACGTTCAGCGAGCGACGAGTACAGGCTAGCAGAGCTTTGGACTGCCTGCTTGACGATACGAGCAGCCTTCAGCTGGGCGCCATAGGCCTGGAAATATGCAATCTTCTCAATCCTGTTTCCGTCTGCATAGACGAAGAGATTGTGGCTGGAGCTTTGCCGAGCCTGATGAGCAAAGACCTCGGGTATTGTCAAACGGCTGTCAACAGGAAGAGGCCGGAAGGTAGTGCTGTTGGCGCCCGGGACAACACTGACTGAACGAGCCGGGAGGGACATGTCTAGCGAGATATGTTGGTGTCAAAAGTGAGTATGCGAAAGCGGGTTGGTAGTGCTGTCTGTCAGAGGCGATGGTACGCAGATCCCAGCTCTTTATAGCCATGACAAAATGTGAAGGCCTCTGGTAACGGAGATGTGCACCAGCACCTCCGACGGTCAACCGGAGGCGACACTAACACCTGCACCGACTCAAGAGCGGCGCATTGTTGCTGCACTTCGGCGCAGCCTTGAGCATCGGCGCCGAGCTTGATTCCGGAGGTCAAGATAACTCCGTTCAATAGAGCATGTCAGCCGGCCCATGAGTGTGGGTAGACAGGTCTGGGTCCAAGCTTCGCATTCCTCACTCAGGGACCAGTCCGTGAGTTTTTTGTCCCCTCAGGCTCCCTAAGTGCCCTGCTTGCCGTAGTGTGCACACAAAATCCAGGGTTGGACAACTGCCAGTGGTAAAACAGGATAGATAATCGGGCTGAAAAGAAACTGAAGAGGTCTGTCAGTGCTCCCATAGTCATCGAACGATGAGCATACCGGCTGCATATGCACCAGAAACATGCGAATGGAAGGCCCAAGAACTCGGGCTGAACGATCAGTCGAACGGTGACCGGCTAAACCTTGGTGTCAGCCCGAAACGTTCTCACGTTCACGCTCAGAGCCTCCGACAGTCAACTAATGCCCTTCAGATTGGGGCGTACTCTATGACGCGGCGTCAAGGCGTAAGGAACAGTGTTGCGCGGTCACTGTCCGAATGACCGAAGTCAGCGACTTTGATGGCGGTCAAGGTCATGACCGGACACGAATTTGACTAGTCACTGACTTGGGCCCACACGTGGCTTTGGGCGGCCCGAGGTTTCCGAGCCGATAAGACGCAGCGCACTTATCAGGTACTATGGCAGTGACCTCGCTGCCTTCCGTCTTTCTTTCCTCCCACCATCACTCCCCACCTCATCCTCCGATCTCTTATCCTGGCGTGCTCCTTTCGAGCTCCCTCTACTACCGTACTCTCAATCTATCGCATGTCCGGGTAGTAGGAGAGGAATGGTGCTGATTGACCTTGGGTGAGAAGACACGCCCTTGCCTCGCAGTGTACAGACTGCTCATCCACGCCTCCGCTTGCAGGTACTAATACAATTGTATTCTTCGCATGTACGATATACTACCATACCTCGAAACATGCTTGATCCTCCCGTCTGTGCCGTGTTAGCTCGGCTCAGCTTGTCTGGGCCATGCTGGTTTACATGCGAGAAGAGCATGTCACTGCATGCATCCGACACTGGCAAGGCAATCGCAAGGCCTTCTCACTGGTATATATTCTGTTTGAGTTATTAAAAAATGCTATATCATCTTCCCGTTGTTGCAAAACCCTCGTGATCAGCATGAGCTCTGGCCGTCGGCGCGTATGGTACCGGGAGCATTTCTATGAACATCCTCGCCCCCAATCTGCCGACGCTTGGTCCTTCGGTGTGAAGGAGGGCTCAAAAAAGCAAAAGGTATTCTGTAAACGTT